>SKCR01029552.1:0-152824 GCA_019454045.1 Zanthoxylum bungeanum | reverse complement strand
GCTTGACACGCTGGCTGTTAACTCTGAATATGTTGTTGGACTTGGGGTTGTATATCTCAACAACTCTGTATGGTAACACCTGAGTAATCACCAAATGGACCTGACCCCTTTGACTTCAGCTTTCCAGGAAAAAATTTTAACCGTGAATCGTATAACAACACATGCTGCCCTAGCTCCAATTTTCTGCGCACTATTTGTTTATCATGCCATCTCTTGGTCTTTTCCTTGTTACAGTTTGGCATTTTCATAAGCCTGTGGCGAAATTCCTCCAATTCGTTGAGTTGGTGAAGTCTTTTCTCTCATGTAGCTTATGGATCAAGATTCAACTTCTTCAGTGCCCAGTACGCCTTGTGTTCAAGCTCAACTGGCAGATGGCATGCTTTTCCATGCACCATTTGATATGGGGACATACCAATAGGTGTCTTGTAAGTTGTCCGGTAGGCCCATAATGTGTCATCTAGTTTTTCAAACTAGTCCTTCCTTGTTGATCCAATAGTTCTTTCTAAGATTCTTTTGATCTCTCTGTTTGAAACTTCAACCTATCCATTTGACTGTGGATGGTAAGCAGTGGCAACTTTATGAGTAACTCTGTATTTGGATAGGAGTGCATCAAAGTATCTGTTGCAGAAATGTGTGCCACCATCACTGATGATTGCCCGAGGTGTTCCGAAGCGAGTGAAAATATTTTTTTTAAGGAACTTGATCACCACTTTTGAATCGTTGGATGGCAATGCAATTGCTTCAACCCATTTAGAGACGTAGTCTATTGCAACCAGTATGTAAAGGTTCCTGAATGAAGGAACAAATGGTCTCATAAAATCAATACCCCAAACATCGAATATCTCGACTTCCGAATGTTTTGCAAAGGTCTTTCATTTCTCTTTGAAATATTCCCCGTTCCTGGCACCTGTCACATTGAAGAGCAAAAAGATAAGCATTTTTAAAAAGAATGGGCCAGAATAAACCTGATTGTAGGACTTTGGCTGTAGTTTTATTCCCGATGAAGTGTCCACCATATGGTGATGAATGACAGTGTTGCAGAACACTGTTAACCTCCTCTTATGGAACACCCCGTCTCAATAATTGATCAGCACAGCGTTTGAATAGGTACGTCTCTTCCCAGACATAGTGTTTGACTTCTTTGAAGAACTTCTTTCATTGCTGAGTTGTCCATTCCAACAGCCATTTTTCTGATACTATGTAGTTGATATAGTCCGCATACCAAATGACATCATGCTGTTTCATGGCAAACAACTGTTCATTTGGACAAGTTTCTTTGATTATCATTTCTTTGCCAGCTGTTTCTCCATTCCCGAGCCTCGACAAGTGATCTGCCACCTGGTTTTCTGTTGATTTCCTGTCTCTGATCTCCACGTCGAATTCTTGCAGAAGAAGTATCCAACGGATCAATCTGGGTTTGGCATCTTTCTTCACGATCAAGTATTTGATTGATGAATGATCAGTGTAGACCACCACTTTGGGACCCAGCAGATATGAGCGAAATTTGTCAAAAGCGAACACAACTGCAAGCAACTCCTTTTCAGTGGTTGTTTAGTTGAGTTGAGCTTCATTCAAAGTTCTGCTGGAGTAGTAAATAGTGTGGAAAATCTTTGCTTTGCGTTGTCCCAAAACTGTACCAACATCAAAATCACTAGCATCACACATTACTTCAAATGGAAGGGTCCAATCTGGTGCTACAATGATAGGAGCAGAAACCAATTTCTATTTTAGGATCTCAAAAGCTTCCTGGCATTCTTTGGTGAGTTGAAAGGCACATCCTTCTCCAGAAGATTGCACAGAGATTTAGCAATCTTGGAAAAGTCTTTGATAAATCTCCTGTAAAAACCAGCGTGTCCAAGAAAACTCCGAATCCATTTAACAGATGTTGGTGGAGGTAGTTTTTCAATTGTCTCAATCTTTGCTTTGTCTACCTCAATTTATTTTTGTGAGATCCGATGTCCCAGAACAATGCCTTCATGCACCGTGAAGTGTCATTTCTCCCAATTAAGTATTAGGTTGGTATCTTCGCACATTTGTAACACATGTTCCAGATTTTGCAAGCTTTGGTAAAAAAATTCTCCAAACAGAGAGAAGTCATCCATAAAAACCTCCATACTCTGCTCCAACATGTCTGAGAAGATGGCCATCATGCAACGCTGAAATGTGGTAGGGGCATTACATAATCCAAATGGCATCCTACGGAAAGCAAAAGTACCATACAGACATGTAAAAGGTGTTTTCTCCTGATCTTCTAGTGCGATGGCAATCTGATTGTACCCCGAATATCTGTCCAGAAAGTAATAGAACTCATGTCCCGCCAGTCTGTCTAGCATCTGATCAATGAATGGTAGCGGAAAATGGTCTTTCCTTGTTGTTTTGTTCAGTTTCCGGTAGTCCATGCATACTCTCCATCCAGTCACCGTTCTTGTTGGAATCAGCTCGTTATTTTCATTTGTGACTACAATAATTCCTCATTTCTTCGACACACACTGCATAGGACTCACCCAACTGCTGTCTGAGATGGGGGTAAATAATGTTAGCATCCAACCATTTGATGATTTCTTTCTTCACGACTTCCTTCATAATTGGATTGAGTCTCCGTTGATGCTTCACTGTGGGTTTGTTCTCATCATTCATCAGAATCTTGTGCATGCAAAATGATGGACTAATGCCTCGAATGTCTGCTATAGTCCAGCCAATGGCTCTTTTATGTTCTCGTAACACTCTCAGCAACTTTTCTTCTTGCTCTAATGTTAGTGAAGAAGAAATAATAACAGGTAATTCAAAAGAGTTTCCAAGAAATGCATACCTGAGATGGCTCGGCAGTAACTTCAGCTCCAGCTGAGGTGGTTCTTCAATTGAAGGCTTGATTCGATCTTTCTTCGGGATTTCCAGACTTTCAACTGATGATGTTGATTTGAAGTGGAACAACATGTCCAGATAGTTGATACATTCCAGAATTTCAGCATCTAGCTCGTTGTCAGTCATATTGGTGATGCAAGCTTCAAGTTTGTCTGTGGGAATTGTATCAGTATCCTGAACGATACTATCAACAACATCAATTCTGAAACATTCTTCTTCCTTTTCATCACTCGGAATTTAATGGCTTTGAAAACATTGAAGGTAACTTCTTGGTCCTGCACTTTCATGGTTAGTTCTCTTTTTTGCACATCAATCACAGTTCTTGGTCCTGAAATCTGCTGGGAGAATGATTTTATCGACTTTGACCAGCACATCTTCAACCACTCCTCTCGAAATGTGAGTGTTCGATCAGCAAGTTGCAGTGAGACTGAGGTAGGCATTGCTTATCCAATTTGTAGTTTCCTGTAAATAGAAAAAGGCATTAAATTAACACTTGCACCCAAATCACATAAAGCCTTACCGATGTAGTGTTCTCCAATGGTGCACAGGACAGTAAAACTGCCAGGATCTTTCAACTTCGGGGGAAGTTTCCTCTAAATGATGACACTGCACTCTTCTGTTAATGTTACTGTCTCGTAGTCTCCCAATTTTCGTTTTCGTGAAAGAATATCTTTCATGAATTTGACATAGCTGGGCATTTCTTCCAAGGCTTTTGCAAATGGGATGTTGATGTGCAGCTTTTTGAACACCTCCAAGAATCGAGCAAACTGCTTATCCAGTTTGTTTTTCTGAAGTCGCTGTGGAAAATATGTAGGAGGAGTGATTTGATCTTTTTCCTTTGCTTCTTTTTCCTCCATCTGTTGCTCTGTTTCTTTTGGAATTTCTTCAATGGATGCCTTGATTCCAACATCTTTGTTGATTTCAGTACCGCTTTTCAAGGTAATGGCTTGACATTGTTCCTTCCCTCGGTTCCTTGGATTTGGTTCTGTGTTACTGGGAAGATTTCCTGGCGGTCTGTAACTCTGAGCATTGGCCAGTTATCCAATTTGATTCTCCAGTTCTTTGATAGAAGCTGATTGGCTCTGAAAGATAGCATCATATGCTGCTTGTTGCTTTTTGAACATCTCTGCGATTCATTCTTTCATTTCTGGTTGTTTTTCAAACTCCTGAATTTTATTCTGTTGCTGGAATCCATGTGGTAGATAGTTCTTTTGCCATGAATTGTTGCTCCATGAAAAATTGGGATGATTCATCCACCCTGGGTTGTAGGTGTTGGAATATGGATTGTTCCCCTGTCTGTTGAAATTGTTGACATAATTCACCGTCTCTTCAAGTTGTTTTGGTTCTGGTGCTCCTCCATAAGGTGAACTTGTGGATCCAATATTGCTTTCTGTGCTGAGAGTCTCTATGAATTTGCATATCTGATCCAGTTTGGCGTTGACTGCTGTATTGGTTCCAACTTCATAAATTCCAACAATTCTTTGGATCATGCTCCTTTCTATTGGCCACAAGGAATTGTTGTTGGCCATTTCTTCGATTAGGTCCCAGACTTGATCTTCTCATTTTTCCATCAAAGCTCCTCCAGCAGCATCAATTGTGGTTCTCATCAGTCCAGAAAGTCCATTATAGAAAGTTTGGACTTGAAGCCATTTTGGAATCTCAGGGTGAGGACATTTCCGGAGTAAATTTTTGTACCTTTCCTAAGCTTCGTAGAGAGTTTTCGAGTCATGTTGTACAAATGATGTGATGTCATTACTCAATTTTTCTGTTATGGCTGGTGGAAAATACTTTGCAAGGAATTTGGTGGCTAGAGTATTCCAAGTTGTGATGGAACCTGTTGGTAGTGAATGTAGCCAAGATTTTGCTCTGTCTTTCAAGGAATATGGGAAAACATGCAGTCTCGTTGCTTCTTCAGCTCCTCAGTTGTAATTGAAAGTGCCGCAAACTTCCAGGAAGTTGCTGATACGAGCATTAGGATCTTCAGTTGCATTTCCCACAAACTGCACTGACTGCTGAATCATCCGAATGCATGTTTTGATGTCACAAGCATTTGCTGGTAAGAGAGGAAGTACAATACAAGAAATGAAGTCGTCGACCACCGGAATGGTTCTGTCTCGAATGGGAATTGGTGGTGCAAATTCTAAAGGTTCAAGTCCCATGTTGACTAAAGCTTCTTGGCCTTCTCACATTTCCCTTCTCAACTGTCTGATGGTTCTTTCAATTTCTGGGTCAAGCGGTTGGAGTTCAAAGCTTCTGGTTCATCTCATGTAGTGTCTGAGAACCTGAAACACAAGAAAACATAAATAATAAGTAAAAAGAAATTTAGATACAAGTAAATGTATCTAACCTCAAAACTAATAGTAAAAGATAACTAAGTCCCCGGCAACGGCACCAAAAACTTGACCGGGTAATCACACGCGTATAACGCAAGCGCATGTATCGTTCAAGTAGTATAAAAAGTATCGATCCCACGCAGACTTAATACCTAAACTATTAATTTATAAAGCCAAATAATTACGAGTAAAAAACAGATTGATTGTTTTGATTGGATTGTGACTTTAAAATTAAAACAAGTAAATGAAAATGGTGCGAAAGTAGGTTGAGGAAAATTCAAATTTATAAAACTATCTAGGGTTGTGAATTCTTCCAATATTTTTTTAAAAGATGAAGTGGTTATTTCACGTTTGTGCAATATATTGGTTTATTAACCTGGAACAAAAATATGTATGAGCCTCTTCCGATGGTCAAATACAAATACCCAATGTAACCCAATTAATCATATTCTTATGTCAACCAAGTTACATGAATTCATTAAGATTAAGTTCCAATTATGGTTACCACCGCCCGATTGGTACATTCCTATCATGTAAGGAAATCTATTTAAGGGTTATATATCCTCAAGGAAGATCGTGGGTTATTAAGTTTAAGGTCATAAACTTAAAATCCCTTTTCAAAGTTCATTTTAAGTTTACCAGTTCAATCTTATTAATGGCCAGTTAACAAGAAGCATTAAGACTAAGGCTCAATAAATAAACCTTTATATTACCCAAACCGTAAAATAACCCCTTATTAACCGGTGATATTGGAATTCATCACAACCCTAGATAACTAACTTAGTTACGACACATAACTAGGGCTAGTAACAAGTTAAAAATAAAAGACATAAAGTAAAATGCTGAAAAGTAAAATGCTGGAAAATAAATAAAGAAAAATACAATAAAAGAAAATGCTAGAGCTAGAGGATCTACTTTTATCACTACTATTTTAGAAATCTCCCTTAATATAATATATTAACTTGTGTGATATTACCAACCAGTCATATAAGCCGTAACCTGATTAAGTCAAATTAAGTCCGACCGACCATAAATGCGGTATCATTATTTGTCCATAAACCAGCCATATAGGCGGTAATTACCAACTGACCAACCAGGTGGTATCCATGCTTAGTCAGGTTAAAAACCAGTTTATAATAATTACCAACCGACCAATATAGCGGTATCCTTGTTAAGACAATTTTAAATAGTTAATGTATTATAATTAAGGGAGATTAATCTAAATAGTAGTAATAAAAGTTTTACCTTTCATCCTAGTAGGGGAAAGTTACCTCCTCATTGCTGAATAGTAAAAACTGAAAGAGTAAAGAAAGTAAATTACTATTACAGAAAGTAAATAAAATTAATTACAAAACTGAAATTAAACTAAAATAGATACAAACTCCTTATATATTCAGAGAATTACAGAGATGAAGGTACATCTGAAACTGCAGTTGGGAACCTGAATTTATAGGCGTTAGTAGGTGTCTCGCGTCGCGATGCGCAGATCGTCACGACGCAAGTAGATCATCGACAAGTGGCATATCGGCTTCGCGAGATTGTGACACGTGTCACGCTTTCCTCGGTGGCTGAATTATTAGTGTCGGCAACATGTGCTGGCGACACATGTCCCGGTGCACGTTAGCATGATTTGCTGAGATGTTGACACATGGCAGGTGTATTTTTGTGTCGATGATGATTGTCGGCAGCATGTGATGGTGACACGTGGCAGGCGCACGTTAGCATGATCGGATGTGATGTTGACACGTGGCAGGCGCACGTTAGCAGATTTTTGCGCACCTTAGCATCTGGCGTATTTTAGCAAAATCCCTCTGATTGGTCCACGTGTCCCGGCGCACGTTAATATAGCTGCGGCGCACGTTAGTGGTCGCTACGCGCCAAATGACCATTTTGTCCTTTTTTTATCCTTTTTCACTGTTTTGGCCCCGAATCACCTCCAGAGAGTCCTGAAACTTTATTTATCTACAAAATATCTCAAAGCACATCAAAATATTCACAAAACTCAAGAAACTATACAAAATATTAGGTCAAATGAGTGGGAAATAGTGATACATTTACCACTCATCAGTTCAGCTTCCTGATGGAATTGTTCCTATCGGTTGTAAATGGGTTTACAAGAGGAAACACAGGCCTGACAGAAAGGTTGAAACTTTTAAGGCCCGACTGGTAGCTAAAGGTTACACGCAGCGACCTAATGTCGATTACGATGAAACTTTTTCCCCAGTTGCGATGCTAAAGTCTATAAGGATTTTATTATCTATTGTTGCTTCCCATGATTACGTGATTTGACAAATAGAGTTCAAAATGGCTTTTCTAAATTGATTTCTTGATGAAGAAATCTATATGGAAAAGTCGGACGATTTTGTATCCATCGAAAACTCGGGCATGGTATATAAGCTTAAGAAGTCCATTTATGGACTTAAAAAAACTTCACGATGTTGGAATATTCGATTCAACGAGATAATCAAATTGTCTGGTTTTCTCAAGAATTCGGAAAAATCCTATATGTATAAGAAGGCCAATGGGAGCATGATGGTGTTTTTAGTTCTCTATGTTGACGAAATCCTAATCATTGGGAATAATATCGGGATGATGCAAGGTGTCAAAGCTTACCTCTGTAAGAATTTCTCGATGAAGGACCCGGGTGAAGCTTCTTATGTCTTAGGCATAAAATTATATAGAGATAGAGAAAGGAATCTTATTGGGTTATCACAATCAACGTACATAAATAAGATCTTAGAACGGTATAATTTTGGTAACTGTAAGAGAGCAAATATACCTTTCAGACATGGCCTACATCTTTCAAAGAAGATGTGCCCACAAACAGAAGATGAGAAGATTAGAATGTCTAATCAACCTTATGCTTCGTGTTTGGGCAACATCATGTATGCCATATTATGTATTAGGCCTAATATCAGTTTCGCAGTTAGTATGACCAGTAGATATCAGTCTAATCCAGGTAATGACCATTGGATGACCATTAAACATATCCTAAAGTATCTTAAAGGTACTAAGGATAAATTTCTAATTTATGTAGGAAATGAACTGTAGCTTAATGGGTATACGGATTCAGATTTTTAATCGGATATTGATGATAGAAAGTCTACATCAGGATTCGTGTTTACCCTTAACAGAGGCGTAGTTTGTTGGAAAAGTTTCAAACAGGGGTCCACAGCTGATTCCACCACAGAGGCGGAATATATTGCAGCTTCTGAAGCTGCAAAAGAAGCTGTTTGGGTTAAGAACTTTATCACATAATTGGGAGTTGTCCCAAGTATCGAGAATCTGATTCTGTTATACTGTGATAATAATGGAGCCATTGTGCAAGAAAAGGAACCGAGGGCGCATCAGAATTCGAAGCATGTGGAACGAAAGTACCACATCATTCGAAAGATTGTGTCGCGAAGAGACATTATTGTGTGCAAGGTCCTGAGTGAAGATAATATAGCAGACCCGCTTACCAAGGCCATTCCTTCGAAGTTATTTTATAAACATGTACAGTCGATGGGTATGAGATACAATCGATATTGGCACTAGAGCAAGTGTGATAATTTGTTGGGATTGGTGCTCGGAGCACCAATTTTCTTATGTTTTTCCTTGTAAATACTTATGTAAACATTTTATTATGAATAAAATTAACAGTTTCTATTATATAACAACTCTTTATATATGGTAAAGACGTAATTGACCTTAGAATGATTAGTTATGATACAGTTGCAAATGAGTCGCAACTGACATTGAGTTGTATCATAATAATATCTTTTCTTTAACAGTTTCTGGTCAAGGTTTACATTACTTGGTCAGTAAGTAAACCCGATGAGACCGATACATGTCGTATATTGGAATCTTGGATTCCAATGGTTGATTCTCAATGAATTATGAGTCTTGAAGACTCGTATAGACATGTAGGTGTTTATATCAGATAAACATTGAACGACTCACTGGAGATTCTTAATGGATGCTACACTAACGTCAATAAAAATCTTCTCAGGTTGAGTAGCATAGTGATTCTTTGACTTGAGATACCATTGTGGATATATGAGATATCATCCACACTTTGATAGTAGTCACATCACCGACTTATTTAGGTTAGACCTCTGTCTGTCCGTTGGGTGTGCACTGATCCTCAGGATATCCTATGTGTGTCAAGATGGAATTTGTCAGCTCTGTGTACAGAGCATAGGTATTCAATATGGAATTAGTAATCTGTTAAATTCATGAGCCTGTGGTACATTGTAGAAGTAAGTTCTAAGTGTTATTAAGATATTGCTAAAAAAACGTCGATGTGATTATATATATAGAGATTTGACGTTTATATCTATATCTCTAGAATAATCTGAATACCTGTGATGGAGTGATTATACGTATGTAATAACCTCAACCTATATGGTTCAGTGAGTTTATTCGTGTTCGTCATAATTTACGGGTGGGTAGATTATGGATACAAAATTAGATTTCGTGACGGATATGTCTGAACCTAGATAATCTCACAAATGAAATATACTCATAGAGCACTAGGGAAACTTTTATGAATAATATTGATTAATAATAAATCGTTTAACGTTAAACGAAAGATACATGCAAATGGATCTTTTGATCATTTCCTAATTAATGTGTATTTGTATTTAATGTATGATTTTATTAAATATACATTAATTAAATATCAAATTATGATATTTGACATATATAATTAATAGATGTATATGAGATATTTAAAGTAAATATAATACATATATTTTAGATATTTATATTTATATTTAATTAATTATTTAATTATTAAATGATTAAAGTAATTAAAATATAAATATATACCATTATGATGAAGTTTGGAAATAATTATTTTGTGTATAAGCTTGACTTTACAAGTAAATGAAAAGGTGTTAAAAAGGAATTTGACTTCTTTGATTTTTGTTTGAAAAATTAAAGAAAATAACTTGTTTCTTTTAATCCAAAATTCAGCCATGACCTAAAATATTTGAGTGTTATTTTTTTCATTTGCTTCACACTTTTAGGTTAAGCCTCTATATTTATAAAAAGAAAGTTGAGAGAAAAAAATGATGGCTTAAGAAACAAATTGAAGAAAACTTCAAGTAAAGTAAGTTTTTTTTTTCAACTTTTCTTAAACAATAAAATTATTTCCAATGTTCTTAGCGACAACATGTGTTTCTTGGAAGTTTTTCTACTCTCTTGGTTTTGTAACAAGTGTGTTGGAAGTTTAATGAAAGATGTTTGCATGTATGCTTAATAAAGTATGTTTATAAATGGTGTATAAGCACACTCTTGATCATTTGGTGATCTTGTTGTCATTCTAGAGTTGTTAGGCCACTCATTGATGACCTATAATTATTCTTGAGTTTTTTCAAAGTGGTGAGACTTGTTTGGTGTTGTAGAGATTATATTAAAGTATTGGATTTGGTTAATATATTAATTTGATTAATTTGAGAATTAGGGTTCATAATCTCCACCAAAATTGGGGCTTTCCATATATGTGTTGTATAATGATGTATATAAGATGTAAAAATCATTTGGTATTGATTGGAAATCATTTTGGTAGTGATTTGAAATCATTTAAATTTGTATTTGACAAATTATGACTAAAATGATCAAAATGCAAACTATTGGGGTCTCACGGCAAATATGAAAAAAATATGATTTCTGGGTAAAAAAATCATTTTTTAAGTATTGTGTAATTAGAATAAATAAGTTTATTTTAATTGCCCGAGAAAAATTATTGAAATCAGCAAAAATTTATTTTTCCGCGTTCCGCTACGTTTACCCCTAAATTCCCCTACACGATCCACCCTAGGTGATCAGCTTTGGCCAAAGTCTTAAGAATCTTAACTTACTCACATGGATACCTTAACCCATTATGGTAAACATATTGGCCAACGGATCCTATCTTGATACACACTTGATTATCGAGTGCATCGGTCCACACCTAATGAATATCTAGCGGTAATACTATAAAAGGTCTCTGACATATATGACATCAAAGTGTGGAGGATCACACATAAAATCAATGTCATCCTATAGTCAAAGGATTACATATGCTACTCGACTCGAGGAAATTCATATTGAAGGTGGTGTGTACTTTCAACTATTAGGAATCAACTGTGAGTCATTCAGTATTTGCTCTAACGAATACCCACATGTCTATATGAGCTTCCATTGCTCATGGTACATCGAGTTAAACTATTGGAATTCCAATTTCAATATACAACATGTGTTAGTCTTCTAAGTTAAAGGAATTCAACCGTATTCCAAAACCAACGACTAGAAATATTTACTTTTAAGAATAGTTTATAATAGTAATATTATCCCAATGTCGGACCACCCATTGTCCAATATTACTAAAAGACTATTCTAAGGTCGATGCCCTTCTCAGCGTATGTATATATCAATCAGAGCGTGACACGTGTCTGCATCGCGACGCGCAAGATCGCGACGCAAGAACAACTTGCGCGTCGCGACGCGGAGACCTTATTGACGCCTATAAATTCAACTCGAAATTTCAGTTTCAGATGTACCTTCATCTCTGTAATTCTCTGAATAAATAAGGAGTTTGTATCTAGTTTTCTTTTAATTTCAGTTTTGTAATTAATTTTTATTTACTTTCTGTAATAGTAATTTACTTTCTTTACTTTTTCAGTTCTTACTATTCAGCTATGAGGAGGTAACTTCCCCCTGCTATGGTGAAAGGTAAAACTTTTATTACTGCTATTTAGATTAATCTCCCTTAATTATAATATATTCACTATTTAAAATTTGACTTAACAAAGATACCGCTATATTGGTCGGTTGGTAATCAATTATAAACTGGTTTTAATCTGACTAAGCATGGATACCGCCTGGTTGGTCGGTTGGTATTTACCGCCTATATGGCTGATTTACGGACAAATTGTGATACCGCATTTATAGTCGGTTGGACTTAATCTGACTTAATCAGGATACCGCCTATTTGGCTGGTTGGTAATATAACAAAAGTTAATATATTATATCAATGGAGATATCTAAAATAATAGTGATAAAAGTGGATCCTTTTACTCTAGCATTTTCTTTTATTGTATTTTCTTTTATTTATTTACTTTCCAGCATTTTATTCTCAGTATTTTACTTTATGTCTTTTATTTTTAAGTTTTTACTAGCCTTATATATGTGTCGTAGCTAAGCCCATTATCTGGGGTTGTGATGAAATCCAATATCACCGGTTTATAAGGGGTTATTTTATAGTTTGGGTAATTTAAAGGTTTACTTATTAAGTCATAAGCTTAATGCATCTTGTTAACTGGCCATTAATAAGATTGATATGGTAAATCTAAAATAAACTTGACAAAGGAATTTTAGGTTTTAACCTTAGACTTAGTAGCCCACGATCTTCCTTGAGGATAGATAACCCTTTAATAGATTTCCTTACAGGATAGACATATACCTGTCGGGCGGGGGTAGCCACAATTGGAACTTAATCTTAATGAATCCAGGTTATTTGGCTGACATAGACATATGGCTCAATTGGGTTATACTGGCTATTTGCATCTGACCATCGATAGAGGCTTTTGCATAATTTCGTGTTCCAGGTTAGTAAACTGATATATTACACAAACATGAAATAACCACTTCATCTTTTAAAAGATATTGGAAAGATTCAAAACCCTGTATAGTTTCTTAATATTGAATTTTATTTTATTTAATTTTGAGTAATTTTATTTACTTGTTTTTAAGTTTAAAATCATCACCATTTCAAATCAATCAATCAACCTGTTAGATACTAGTAATCATTTGACCTCATAAAATTAATAGATTAGGTATTAAGTCCTCGTGGGATCGATACTTTTTATACTAATTGAACGATACGTGCGCTTGCGTTATACGCGTGTGAAAGCACCGGTCAAGTTTTTGACACCGTTGCCGAGGACTTATTTATCTTTCACTATTAGTTTTTAGGTTAGATACCTTTACTTGTATCAAATTTTCTATTTGCTTATTATTTATGTTTTCTTGTGTTTCAGGTTCTCAGACACAACATGAGACGAACCAGAAGCTTTGAACTCCGACCGCTTGACCCAGAAATTGAAAGAACCATCAGACAGTTGAGAAAGGAAAGGTGTGAAGGCCAAGAAGCTTTAGTCAACATGGAACCTGAACCTCTGGAAGTTGCACCACCAATAACCATTCGAGACAGAACCATTCCGGTGGTTGACGGCTTCATTTCCTATATTATACTTCCTCTTTTACCAGCAAATGCATGTGACATCAAAACATGCATTCAGATGATTCAGCAGTTAGTTTTGTTTGGGGGGAATGCAACTGAAGATCTTAATGCCCACATCAGCAACTTCCTGGAAGTTTGCGGCACTTTCAATTACAACCGAGGAGCTGAAGAAGCAATGAGAGTGCGAGTTTTTCCATACTCCTTGAAAGACAGAGCAAAAGTTTGGCTACATTCACTACTAGCTGGTTCCATCACAACTTGGAACACTCTAGCCACCAAATTCCTTGCAAAGTATTTTCCACCAGCCAGAATAGCAAAACTGAGGAATGACATCACATCATTTGTACAACATGACTCAGAAACTCTCTACGAAGCGTTCTGCGTACTGAAGAAGCCTATTCTTGCACTACAAGTAACAGAAGAGGAACAGTTCCACCAACTCAAAGAATTGGAGGAATTTCACATACAGCCTTTTGAGAATGACAAATTGTACAAAGAAAAGGCCAAGAAGAGATATGATGAGAAGTTAGTGCACATACAACTGAAACCAGGGAAGAAGGTACTGTTAAACAAATCAAGGGTGAAACTCTTGTCATGGAAGCCAAAATCACGGTGGTCAGGTCCATTCCTAATCACCAAAGTTTTACCAGATAGATCCATTGAGCTACATGATCTCTACTCCAACAAAACATTCAAGGTTAAAAACAAGCTTGTCAACACTACTAGGGAGAATCATTTGAGCGACAAAAAGAAAGTGTCATACTTTCAGATCCAACCTAACATTCGAGAAGTCACTTCTAGCTCATGTCGTTAAACTTAGCGCTCGCAGGGAGGCAACCTATGCAATTTGTGTATATATTGTCATCTGATGTTTTTTTTATTTTTGTGTGTTTAATTTTTGCAATTCAAGTCATTTCACGATGGAAGAAGTTCTCGCAAATTTTCACAAGCAATTTCTTATCTCCCCCAAAAATCTCTGATGAAAGTCTACAAAGCTCACTTGGAACGAATGAGACTACTGATGATCAAAGGTATTCCAACTGACATTCATTGGATTATTGAAGCACGGGTCCGATTGGCAGGTGAGTCCTCTGACTCTTTTATTTCACATCTGCCTGGTTTAGGAAGGAGCACATATGCTAAAAAAAGAAGAGCTAAAAGAATATGTGTATGCTATAAATGTGCTCGTATGTTTTGTGATACTCGTTGTCATTCTTTGGGAATGGTGTCTGATAACCGTGAAGATAAGATTAATTTCATTAGGGATGGCTTGAGTAAGGAGTCTTTGGATGACATATCTAAAACTCTTGAGACGCATCCCAGTGGATATGTGTATCACGAAATTTTCATGTTATATACACAATTCCAAAAAGAAAGACAACAGTTAAGTCTCGAGAATCTGACTCAAAAAGACTCTGTTTGCCAATTTATAAGAAAATTGGATGGGAAGCTTGTCTCTGACACATAGACGTCAATCAAACTATTACTTTCTTGTAAATATTATATCTCTTTGTCTTTTCCTAATAATTGTGTTTTATTTTCGCAGACAGGATCCATACCCTTTTTGACCTTTCACGATTTATTGTTTTGCTAACAATCGTCCTTTGGAAGATACTAGTGCTATTATTACTTAACCCTTTTCAGGTATTATAAATTCAACTCATCATTGCACTTCTGAAGGCATCCAGAGCTGAGAAAGAAATACATAAACATGGAAGCCACTTCAAGAAGACGAGTTGAAAACATGTGTGTCTTTTGTGGTACTAGTGTTGGTACTAAGCCACAATACGTAGCAGCAGCACAGGAATTGGGACGAGTCATAGTTGAGAAGAATATGCACATAGTATATGGTGGAGGCAGTCTTGGATTAATGGGGATCGTTTCAAAGGCCGTACAGGATGGAGGCAGTCAAGTTCTAGGAATCATCCCAAAACCCTTGGCAGAGGCATATCTTATAGGATCATCAAACGGAGAAGAACTGATCGTGCTAGGTATGTCTGAACGACTGGTGGAAATGATTAACCGTGCTGATGCTTTTATTGCTTTGCCAGGTGGTTTGGGTAAGTTGGAGGAGATTTTTACAGTGCTATCTTGGGCGAACTTGAACATACACCAGAAACCAATTGGATTGTTCAACACATAAGGATTTTATGATTTTCTTTGTGTATTTCTTGATGATGCTCGGAGAAATGGGTTTGTGTCAAAACCTTTAAAAGAACTCCTCTTCACTGCCAGAACTGCCCAGGATTTAATTGACCAAATATTAGCCTATGAACCACCAATTGACCCTATCATTTCCAAGATAAAATGGTCTGATGATGATCGTGGTAAGAAGCGTCGGATAAATCTGGATCTTAATATTTAAATTTGCCATTTAGATGTAGAATTGCAGCTAACCAGGTACTATCTTCTAAACTCTTCTTCTATTGTTTAAGACATTGGGGACAATGTCTCATTTAGGTTTGGGGTGGGGAATAGTTGATTAGTATATTGTTTGTATTTTTTTTTATTTTTAGTCCAAAATTTTTCAAAAAATACAAAAAAAATTACAAAAAAAAATATTTTGTGTTTTTAATTTGATTAATCGGGTGAAATTGGTAAGAGATAGCTGTGTAAGGAGTTTCCACTCCTGGGACGTATCTCAAACCTATTTCGGAACAAGTTAATTTTTTTTTTATTTCCTTTTAAATTATTTAATTTGTGAATTCTCCATAATACTGACTAAAATGGATCTTCATATGCTCAGTTGACAGGTATTATCAACGTGCATGGTAACATATGGATATGAGCTGTAATTGAAAAGTTTATAATATTCAGTGCTCTAGTTTAATTGGAGGAAACATCTCAAAAAGCAATGGAGTAAAAAAAATCTGAGATCCGAGTTATTAAGTCTGTAAGGGTGTTTTAACACCTAGTGTCCTAAAGCCAATTGGTTTGGGAGTCACTGGCCCAAACCTCGATACATGGATCGAAAGATGCTGCAAAAATACATATATCTAAAGTCTGAGTAATTAAGTCTGTAGGGGTGTCTTAACACCTAGTGCCCTAAAGCCAACTGGTTTGGGAGTCACTGGCCCAAAGCTCGCTACATAGATGGAATATATTGTTTATAAATTTTAAGAAAAAAAAAACTCAAAAATCAAAGAAAAAAATCAGAAAAATTATTCCATTGCTACAAAAGGTGTGAATTCTGATAAAACTTTAGGACAAAAATATTACTCTCTTATCAACTGCACTCGTGACTATTGTGGGAAAAAATGAGTAGATTAATATTTTGTTGGTTGTGTATATGGAGAATGGTAAATATAATCGGAGAATTTACTTATTCGGTAATTTAGAAAGAAAGAAAACAACTAGTGACTTGGAGTAGAAGTTTCACCTGATTAGTAACTAACTTCTTTATTATCTTTTCTTTTATCTTTTTGCTTTTGTGTGCATTAGTTTTACTATATTTGTACTTTTGTAAAATATTTGTGGGTATCATTGATGTAAACCCTCACGAGACTACAACTCGTCCACTAGGGACACCTAAGGGTTTAAAGGCTTGTTGCATACGCTAAATGCAACTGTGATCCCTACGAAAGTGGCTTAGCTTAATTTTATTTTTATATTATTTTGTGTTTTGTTCGAGGACTAGCAAAATATTAGGTTTGGGGCTGTGATGAGTGGTAAATGTATCACTATTTCCCACTCATTTGACCTAATATTTTGTATAGTTTCTTGAGTTTTATGAATATTTTGATGTGTTTTGTGTTATTTTGTAGATAAATAAAGTTTCAGGGCATTCTGGAGGTTATTTGGAGCCAAAACATTGAAAAAGGACACAAAATGGCAAAATGGTAACTTGGCGTGTCGCGATGCCTAAAGTGCGCCGCTCCATGCTAACATGCGACGGGGACACGTGTCAGAATCTGAGAAGTTTGACTTTACTAACGTGCGTCGTGCCACGTGTCAACATCACAGCCCATCTGCTAACGTGCGCCGGGCCACGTGTCCTCATCCTATGGTGCCGACAATCACCATCGCCATGTGTCACCCCACGTGTCAGCCATGTCATCGCCATGTCAGCAGAAGAACGAGTCAACTTTGCCATGTCACCGCCACATCATCATCAGCCAATCATAGCGCGCTATGTGTCATAATCCTACGGTTCCGACAATCGCTATCGCCTCGTGTCGCCACGTCATTGCCACGTCACTACCATGTCAGCTCAATTATTGAATTAATCATCCAAAATGCCACGTCATCGGATAAGAATCTCGGCGGAACCACTCAGAGCGTGACATATGTCCGCGTCATGACGCAAGAACAACTTGCACGTCGCGACGCGGAGACCTTATTGATAGCTTTAAATTCAGCTCGAAATTTCAGTTTCAGATGTACCTTCCTCTCTGTAATTCTCTAAATAAATAAGGAGTTTGTATCTAGTTTTCTTTTAATTTCAGTTTTGTAATTAATTTTTATTTACTTTCTATAATAGTAATTTACTTTCTTTACTTTTTCAGTTTTTACTATTCAGCTACGAGGAGGTAACTTCCCTCTGCTAGGGTGAAAGGTAAAACTTTTATTACTGCTATTTAGATTAATCTCCCTTAATTATAATATATTCACTATTTAAAATTTGACTTAACAAAGATACCGCTATATTGGTCGGTTGGTAATCAATTATAAACTGGTTTTAATCTGACTAAGCATGGATACCGCCTGGTTGGTCGGTTGGTAATTTACCGCCTATATGACTGGTTTATGGACAAATTGTGATACCGCCTTTATGGTCGGTTGGACTTAATCTGACTTAATCAGGATACCGCCTAAATGGCTGGTTGGTAATATAACACAAGTTAATATATTATATCAATGGAGATATCTAAAATAGTAATGATAAAAGTGGATCATTTTACTCTAGCATTTTCTTTTATAGTATTTTCTTTTATTTATTTACTTTCCAGTATTTTATTCTCAGCATTTTACTTTATGTATTTTATTTTAAGTTGTTACTAGCCTTAGATATGTTTCGTAGCTAAGCCCGTTATCTGGGGTTGTGATGAAATCCAATATCACCGGTTTATAAGGGGTTTGTAGGACAAAGAAATTGGACGATGATGTTCCGGGCTCGCGGCCCGGTTGGGATTACGGAGTAGCCCGCGGGGGAACTAAACCAGAGAAATAATATGGAGTCGCCACCCGGTGTGAACCGGGACAAAGATTTAAGGCCGCACTTACCCCTCGCAAGGGAAGACCTCAAACCATTGGGTTCAGAATGGTCCCTTCCTTATGCCACTTGTAATGATGTGATTTGTGCAATAATTTAATCGAATCTAGCAACATACATTCCTGAGGGTATTCTATTTCTAAGTTCACATGCATAGAAACAAAGCTCGTATCTACGTTTGCCTATAACCTATTTGCATATAACCTAAGCCTAAGCTTGTATGCATAAAAGTAAAATTGAAATAACGATAAACACATAATTTCACAAACACATTACATTGATGATCATGGAAACGCAGATGGACAATGATTGTACAAGCATGCATATTAAAGAAAGGCAATTAAGTGCATAAATATTGACGAGAGCTAACTAAACATATGATGGGGAAGGGAATGACTAGGAGAACAAACATGTATGAAACATGATAAAGGAATATGTCCAGTGTGTGCGCGTTCATGTAGCATTTGTAAACGCATTCGAACGGTAAACAGAAGGTTCGCGTTCGTATAGCGTTTGAGAACGTGTTTGAACGGGACCAGACCTGATACATGATAAGACAAAGAAGATACGTGCGCGTTCGAGTAGCGTTAGTAAACGCGTTCGAACGGTAAACAGAAGGTTCGCGTTCGTATAGCATTTGAGAACGCATTCGAACGGGACATTTTCCCCTTCCGACATTCGTTTCCCGTGACTTTTGCAACCTAAAGAGTAGTGCCTCCGTACGAGACTCATCATCGGGACTTATATGCAAAATGCAGTGCCTACAGTCGCCCCCACTTTGATGGGACTTGTGCAGTGTGTGACAATGACAATCTTATCAAAGTTATGAAATATATTTTTACTTACCTGGCTTGCCAGCTGCCACTTGACTTGCCTGTTGGTTTGAGTTGAGTTGATTTGGTGGTCCATTTTCGAACTATGCTCTATTTTTGGAGCGTCATTTTCGTCATCTGTCATGTGTGCTCCGTTTTGGAGCGCCATTTTCTGCATCTGTCGTGTGTGCTCCATTTTGGAGCGCCATTTTCGGCATCTGTTGTGTGTTCTCTATTTTGGAGTGCCATTTTCGGCATCTGATGTGGTAGTGGTCCATTTCCGAACCGTGCTATGTGAGAATGTGGCTCATTTTTGAACCGTTACTTGATGAGAGGTGGCTCATTTTTGAACCGTTACTTGATGAGATGGTCTTTACCGCTACAGACCTGCGAATACAAAACAAAATTGCATGTATGCATGGATATGTTTCCTATTCTGATGGGTTAGGCCTTCCTTGGTCCATTTCCGAATCGTGCTCCACTTTCGGAGTGCCATTTACGGCGTTCTGATGATGTGTGGGCCTCGACCCTGGGACTCATCCCCAAACCTGATACCGATGCTGATGTGGGTCTCGCCCTTGGGATTCATTCCAAAACTGATACTGATGTGGGCCTCGCCCTAGACCGATAACGATGTGGGCCTCGCCCTAGACTGATACCGATGTGGGCCTTGCCCCAGACTGATACCGATTCGGGCCTCGCCCCAGACTGATACTGATGCGGGCCTTGCCTTAGACTGATACCGATGTGGGCCTCGCCCCAGACAGATACTGATACGAGCCTTGCCCCAGACTGATACGGATGTGGGCCTCGCCCCCAGACTGATACTGATGCGGGCCTCACCCCCAAACTGATACCGATGTGGGCGTCCCCCCGAACTGATACTGATGTGGGCGTCGGCCCTGGGACTCATCCCCAAAACTGATACTGATGTGCGGGCCTCGACCCTGGGACTCATCCCCAAAACAGAAACTGATATGGGCCTCGGCCTTGGGACTCATCCCCAAAACTAATGTTGATGTTGGCCTCGGCCCTGAGACTCATCCCCAAAACTGAAACAGATGAGGGCCTCGGCCCTGGGACTCATCCCCAAAATTGAAACTGATGTGGGCTTCGGCCCTAGGACTCATCCCCAAAACTGATGCTGATGTGGGCCTCGGCCTTGTGACTCATCCCCAAAACTGAAAATGATGAGGGCATCGGCCTTGGGACTCATCCCCAAAACTGAAACTGATGTGGGCCTCGGCCTTGGGACTCATCCCCAAAACTGAAACTGATGTGGGCCTTGGCCCTGGGACTCATCCCCAAAACTGGAACTGATGTGGGCCTCGACCCTGGGACTCATCCCCAAAACTGAAACTGAGGTGGGCCTCGGCCCTGGGACTCATCCCCAAAACTGAAACTGATGTGGGCCTCGACCCTGGGACTCATCCCCAAATTGATGCTGACGTGGGCCTCAACCCTGGGACTCATCCCCAAAATGATGCTGATGTGGGCCTCACCCCTAAAACTGATATTGATTCATTCCTGAAACTGATGTACTGTATTATTGCTGCTTCTGATTGGCTTGCATTTGACGCTTTCTCTTTTTCTTCGTTGAAACCTGTGAATACAAAACAAAACAAACACAAAAAGGAATGCAAAATACGTTATGTGTATGAATGTATGCATGAATGAGTTTCATATCCCGTTGGGTTAGGTCTTCTGTCAATTCCCTTGGTGACTGCTCGGTCTTCTTTTCCTCAGGAAAAGTACTACTTCAACATGTCCACGTTGATTGGCTCGGTGAACTCGTTTCCTTCTAAGTCTGACAACTCCACCGCCCCGTTTCCCAATTTCTGAATGGCTATCTTGTCTATTCTGCTCGCTTCTTCCGAGGATTCCCCGTTTTCTAAACATCGCTGAGTATCATGCTTTTGTCAAATATACTCATGTTGCAGGTTGAAAGGAAGAAACTCAGGCAAGTAAGAGAAATGAACGTCTTTATCATTAAGAAAAGGTTCGAACAAGTAGACAAAATCAATATCTTTATTAAAAATACAGGATCAAATAAACTATGAGGAACAGCTTCATCATTCGCAGCATTGCCTTCTCCCTTGACTTATGATCTTCCACCACTATCATCCCATATCATGAAAGAAACTGGGTGGTTGAGAGTTTGGAGGACAAAGCTTTCGAGTAGGCCGGATTTGATCATGTAGGTAGGCGGTGGGATGGAGTGATAGTTCGGTAGGGGGTTCCGGTGTGTGTTGGGTTGTTCTTTCTCAGGATCGGGTATTTTATGGGCATCAATGAGGTTTTGGATTTCATGCCTAAGGCGGGTGCAGCTGTCAGTTTCGTGGCCTCTCCTCTGATGGAAATGACAATACAGGCTTAAGTCAAGGTTGGGTGGTATAGGATCTGGAAGTGGTTTAGGCTCTAAGGGTTTTAGGAGTCCTTGCGCCTTCAGCTTCTCAAGCACCTTAGATAAAGGCTTCCCTAGGTTAGAGAAATGCCGGTTCCTGATGGCAGCAACCTCAGCAGTAGCAGGCTTGGTCTCAGAATGTCCCCAAAAGTCCTTCTATTCTGGCCATAGAACTTCCTATTCTCCGCTTCTTCTTCTTCGATGTCCATGACAGTATCCCTCAGCTGTCGGAAATCTGCAATCATGGAGGTCATCCTTCTCAACTTGCCATAAATGGAGGGCTTGGTGCCCTTGATGATCATTTTGATTTGGTCCTTCTCTGAGGGCCGAGTCTGCATCTTTAGAAGCTGGCTTCTCCAGCGGTCTACGTACTCCTTGAAAATTTCCTCCGGTTTCTGCTTGGTATTCTCCAAGTCGCAGAGCGACAAGTCGATCTCCGAATCTGTAACATACTGTTTCAGAAAAGCTTCTGCCAGTTCCCTCCAATCTTCCTTAACCTTTCCTTCAAGGCTATGGTACCACACTACGGGTGCCCCCTCAAGCGACATCTCGAACATCTTCTGAACTTGGCGCTGTGACAGGCCCACTGAACTCATAACTGAAACATACTGTCGGAGATGTACCCTCGGATCCCCATTCCAGTTGAACTTGGCCATATCAGGCATCTTGAATTGAGCCGGCAGCTGTTCTTCAAAGGTCATTGCCTCATAATCTAGCAAATCTTCATGTTTACCCCTCATTTTGCGGGTAACTGATTCTACCTGATCTCGGAGCTTCTCGGAGCTTCTGTAATTCGGCCTGTGACCTGGCTATTCTTCCCGCGGCATATTCGGCCATATCATCATCAAAACCCAGGATATCATCATTCAATCTAGTCGGAGGGTCTTCACACCTCTCATTCTCAGAGTTTCCCCCAGCACGGGGCACAGCCATATTGGCCATAGCAGCAGTTAAGGCTTGCAAATGTTCAGAAACCTTGGTGAGATTGGTCTCCAACTGATCCATACGAGATGTTTCATTCTCTGATTCGCTCATGTTTCCTATTGGCCTTTTAACAAGTCTTCCCTTTTCCCTAACCCAACGGATATATATGATGGCTCTTAAGACACAAGAGAGTTAACATGATGTGTGTATGCATGAGATGCATAAGATACATGCGATGTGTGGAACATATAATTCAGCCCATTTTCATTTTAAAGCTTTAATCATATTATTGCAAGGTGCAAACTTGTCCCAGTTGAAAAGGCCCACCAGGTTTACACCTTTGCGACAACATGGTTAAACAACTTCAAATGATCATGGGCCCATACACAGGATGGCCCATCGGCATTTTAGAAACTTTTGGCCCAATTGTCATAGTATACGAACTCGTCCCCAGTTTAAATGGCCCAATAAGTTCGCATTTCTGACAAGAAGTCCAACTGCATCCAAATGAGGATGGTCTTAAACATGAGCATAAAGAAATAATTTCTACCGAGTGGCCCATCGACATTTCAGAAGCTTTTGGCCCAATTGTCATACGATACGAACTCGTCCCAGTTTAAATGGCCCAACAAGTTCGCATTTCTGACAAGAAGTCCAACTGCATCCAAATGAGGATGGTCCATAAGCACAAGGAAATAGTTGCTATAGGTCATACAACTCCGGTCTACGTGTGGGTTTGTAGGAGTGTGGACAAAGACTCTCGCTGGCGAAGGATTGCCCACAACTAGGTCTCCCCACTCAAGGGTTCGAGTGACCAAGTGAGCGCACCTTTTTTATACCTTATGGTACGTGCCAACGAGTTATGGTGTGTGACTGACTGTCAAATGGAATTTCCGTTGTAGATTCCCCAGAGGGAGGGCGGAGCGAACTCTCTTAAAAACCCAAGCCTCTTAGGCTCTTATCGCTTGGTGACAGGAATAAACAACGAGTCCTCCAAATTATTCCATCACAATAGGCTACAAGTACATGATTATCTAGGTGCCTTCGCAGCTTTTCCTTATAGAAAGGTAGTGAATGAGGGAAGACACCAAACCATTACCTAGCCTTAAAAGTGTCTTTGATTAAACCCCTTTCAACCCACGGTAAACACAGTTAATTAAAGCATAAATCACAATCATTACAAGGCATTATTTCGGGGCCAATTCTCTATCCCCAGTGGAGTCGCCAGACTGTAGGACAGAGAAATTAGACGACGCTGTTCCGGGCTAGTGGCCCGGTTGGGAGTACGGAGTAGCCCGCGGGGGAACTAAACCGGAGAAATAATATGGAGGCCCCACCCGGTGTGAACCAGGACAAATATTTAAGGCCGCACTCACCCCTCGCAAGGGAAGACCTCACACCATTGGGTTCGGAATGGTCCCTTACTTATGCCACTTGTAATGATGTGATTTGTGCAATAATTTAATCGAATCTAGCAACATACATTCCTGAGGGTATTCTATTTCTAAGTTCACATGCATAGAAACAAAGCTCGTATCTACGTTTGCCTATAACCTATTTGCATATAACCTATGCCTAAGCTTGCATGCATAAAAGTAGATTGAAATAACGATAAACACATAATTTCACAAACACATTACATTGATGATCATGGAAACGCAGATGGACAATGATTGTACAAGCATGCATATTAAAGAGAGGCAATTAAGTGCATAAATATTGACGAGAGCTAACTAAACATATGATGGGGAAGGGAATGACTAGGAGAACAAACATGCATGAAACATGATAAAGGAATCTGTCCAGTGTGTGCACGTTCATGTAGCATTCATAAACGCGTTCGAACGGTAAATAGAAGGTTCGCATTCGTATAGCGTTTGAGAACGCGTTCGAACGAGATCATACCTGATACATGATAAGACAAAGAAGATACATGCGCGTTCGAGTGGCGTTAGTAAACGCATTCGAACGGTAAACATAAGGTTCGAGTTCGTATAGCGTTCGAGAACGTATTCGAATGGGACAAGACTTGATGCATGATAAAACAAAGAAAACACATGTGTGTTCGAGTAGCGTTCATAGACGCGTTCGAACGGTAAACAGAAGGTTCGCGTTCGTATAGCGTTCGAGAATGCGTTCGAACGGGACAAGACCTGATGCATGATAGATGACGCAACACATACATAGATAAGCAAATCCACAATGTAGGACCACGTGTGCCCGATGGAACACATTTCACATTCAATCGGGTGCACCTCGTCCGGCACGGAAAAACATCATGGAATAGGTAGCCTTTTAGGCATTTCCCTCGAATAGAGGACCTTTAATCCACCCTAGTTAGCCCATGCGCACAAGAATGCAATGCATACGTAAATAAAGCAATAATATGCAAAGGGTAAATGACATAATAAAAGGCGCGGCAAAACATCGTGGTAAAGGTAGCCTTCAGGCATTTCCCTCGAATAGAGGACCTTTAATCCACCTTAGTTACCCATGAGCACAAGAATGCAATGCATGCATAAATAAAGCAATAATATACAAAGGGTAAATGACATAATAAAAGGCGCGGTAAAACATCGTGGTAAAGATAGCCTTCAGGCATTTCCCTCGAATAGAGAACCTTTAATCCACCCTAGTTAGCCCATGCGCATTATGTTACCATGCATATAAAATAAAGACAACAATAATATAGGACCTCGTATGCTTGATTAAACATATCTCACATTCAATCAAACATACTCTGTCCAGTGCGGCAAAACATCATGGAAAAGGTAGCCATTTAGGCATTTCCCTCGAATAGAGGACCTTTAATCCACCCTAGTTAGCCCATGCGCACTATTTCATCATGCATAAATAAGCAACATGCAGAAAGCAATAGCATACTAACGACTAATCATGCTTAAAAGATAAATAACATGCTAGCAACCCAATCATGCTCGATAAAGGTTGGATGAAACAAAATGTGTGAATCTCTCAAGTGATACGTGGCATTGTATCCCGAGTGCAGACCGCAATACTATCCATTCGGATTCGGCTATGGAATTTACATTCGGGTTTCCATCCGATATACCACAAGAGAGGACACATATTTCATTCATTCAAGGACCACAACATATATCAACAAACGACTCTCATGCGAGGGAATTCTAATAAACAACAAAAAAATATTTAGAATAAATAAAAAGGGTGCCCTCAGGTCTAACCTCTTAGGTAGTCTCTCGAAAGTGCGTCACACGGTCGTTGGAAGGGTTGGTGCTCCGTAATTCCTCTGGTTCACTGGTCTACTGCTCTCGTTCACTGCTTCGGTGTTTTGAGTTGTCGTTTCCTCTGTTTTACTGTTGTTTTTCTGCTATTTCTTGTGGTGATTTAAGGGTTTTAAAGTGCAGTTTTTGTTCACTGTTTTTGGTCGTTTCAGCTACTGTTTGGGATGATTTTTGGTGGTGTTATGGTGTGGTCTGGGGAATTTTTCGGTGAGGTAAAGGGGCTGAGTTTATACGACAATGGAGGGGGTCTGAGGGATGAGTATTCGGCTATTGCCGATAGAGGAGAAGGGGAATTATATTTGTTGTTTCTTGTGTTGGGCGTGAGATGCTATGAGAGTTTTGGGTGCTAATGCTTTGCAGAATTTTCTGTGATTTGTATGTATGTGCTAGGGTGTGAAAGGTTGAATTAGACTTCTTTTTATAGGCAAAGGCTAGGGTTTCTAAGGTTTGAATAGGAATGGATCAAGTAATTATGGGGGATATATTTTATTAGTGTCACACAAGGAAAACATATATTTAATTGGGGACAAGATTTGTTTAAATTAGGAATAGGTTTATTTAGATTGGGATGTGATTTATTTAAGTTAGGAATGATATTATTTTAATTTGTGACATGTTTTAAATGTTTTAATTATTTTTGGGTGGGTTTTGGTGGGCTAAATGGGCTTGGGCGTGAGGCTAGCAACAAAACCAGAAGTACCGACATCGTTCGAACGCCTATTCGAACGCTGCACGAATGCATGTAATCTGCTTGACGTTCGAACGTGTTCACGAATGCAGCACGAACGAAAGCAGTGAACATGTGAATTGAATCCGATGACATACTTATTCTGAATTTCCCATTCCGACATTCGTTTCCCGCGACTTTCACAACCTAAAGAGTAGTGCCTCCGTACGAGACTCATCATCGGGACTTATATGCAAAATGCAGTGCCTACAGGGTTATTTTATAGTTTGGGTAATTTAAGGGTTTACTTATTAAGTCTTAAGCTTAATGCGTCTTGTTACTGGCCATTAATAAGATTGATCTGGTAAATCTAAAATAAACTTGACAATGGAATTTTAGGTTTCAGTCTTAGACTTAGTAGCCCACGATCTTCCTTGAGGATAGATAACCCTTTAATAGATTTCCTTACAGGATAGAAATATACCTGTCGAGCGGGGGTAGCCATAATTGGAACTTAATCTTAATGAATCCAGGTAATTTGGTTGACATAGACATATGGCTCAATTGGGTTATACTGGGTATTTGCATCTGACCATCGACATAGGCTTTTGCATAATTTCGTGTTCCATGTTAGTAAACCGATATATTACACAAACATGAAATAACCACTTCATCTTTTAAAAGATATTGGAAAGATTCACAACCCTTGATAGTTTCTTAATATTGAATTTTATTAATTTAATTTTGAGTAATTTTATTACTTGTTTTTAGTTTAAAATCATCACCATTTCAAATCAATCAATCAACCTGTTAGATATTAGTAATCATTTGACCTCATAAAATTAATAGATAGGTATTAAGTCCTCGTGGGATCAATACTTTTTATACTACTTGAACGATACGTGCGCTTGCGTTATACGCGTGTGAAAGCATCGATCAGAATTCCTGGTCATGCCATTCGTCTCACCAATGCTCATTTAATCTATTGCACGATGATGAACGAGATCTTCTAATCGTTCTTGGATAGATTTGTGGTAGTCTATCTCGATGACATTGTGATGTACAACAACAAACTCGAGGAGCATGCGGAGCACTTGCGAGCTATGTTTGAGTTTTGTGTAAGCATGAGTTAAATGTCAAGCAAGAGAAGTTTCGTTTGGGAATACGGAAGTGGATTTCCTTGGACACAAAATCAAGAATGGGTACATTCTCATGGATGTAACAAATGTGAAAGTAATAGTGGAATGGAAGGAACCTATGAAAGTGACCAAGCTGTTGTCTTTTGTTTTGGGTTGTGAAATACTATCGAAGGTTCATCAAAGGCTTTTCAGCCATAGCAACACCCCTCACTAATTTACTAAGAAGACTACCATGTGGGAGTGGTCTCAACAGCGAGAATTTGCTTTTGAGAGGTTGAAAAAGGTCGAGATAGAAGATCCAGTATTGGCACTTCTGGAATATGGGCTACCATTCGAGTACACATGAATGCATCATATTTTTCTATTGGGGGCATATTGATGCAGCAATGGCATCTAATAGCTTATGATAGCCACAAACTCAATGAAAATTAGCGATGCTACACAGTGCAAGAGAAAGAAAGGACGTGGTTGTCCACTGCTTGCGTATATGGGGCACTATTTACTTGGCGCAAGGCTTGTAGTCCGCACGGACAATGTAGTTACAAGCTATTTCCAGACGTAAAAGAAGTTAAGCTCGAAGTAAGGAATGTGGCAAGACTTCTTAGTGGAATTTAATTTCGAGCTGCAGTATACACCAAGAAAAGAGAAAGTGATATCAGATATTCTAAGTCGTAGAGTTGAGTTAGTAACGATACATGAGTTTTATTCAAAGGTGATGAGCATCATACGTAAATGGATGACACATTATCCCTTAGTGCAATGACTGTCCGAACTTAGCCAAGAGGGGCACACACAATGGTTTTGGGTTGAAGAGTGGCTAATCTTCACAAATGGAAGCAAGATTTATATCTTGAAATATGGGGACTTGTAGTGTAACTTGATCAATGAGAACCATGATTAGAAATGGGCTGGGCACCAGGACAGCGGAGCACGCAGGCTTTACTAGAGGCTGGTATTGTTTGCCACTATTACAAGACAATATTGAGCAGTACGACTGCACTTGCTTGGTGTGCGAATAAGATGAAAGCTAACTGAAGAGTCCCACGAGGCTATTGAAACTTCTACCCACTCTTAGTAGGCCATGGGAGGGGATTTCCATGGATTATATTATGGCGTTATCGAAGTCAAAGGGCCGTTGTACCATATTTGGTTGTTGTGGACATATTTTCTAAGTATGGTACTTTTATTGCACGTCTAGGGAGTGTTCAGCGGAGGTGACTACAAAAATTTTCTTTAAGCACATAGTGAAGTATTGGGGATTACCACAGAGCACCATTAGTGATAGAGACTTGAGGTTCATGGGTAGATTTTGGAATGAGTTGTTCGGTCTCTTGGGTTCGACGCTCCATTTCTCTACGAGTTTTAACCTCAGACGGATAGGCAGACTGAGGGGGTGAATGATTTACTTGAGGTTTACTTGCGACATTTTATGGGAACGAACTAGAAAAATTGGGAGAAGTTGCTGGACGTGGCTCAATTTTAATAACTTGCAGATGAGTGAATCGACGAACCACAGTCCTTTTGAGTTGGCTACGGGGCAGGAACTTTATACTCCTAACACGCTTATTCCAAGGTACAATATGAGTATTCTTATAGCGTACAAGGCTACAAAAGCATGGCACAAGCATACAGATTTGGCTTGCACATATCTTGGTAAAACAGTGAAGCGGATGAGGAATTGGGCTGTTGGTAAGCAACGAGCAGTGAGTACGAGGTTAGGGACTTAGTGTTGGTGAAGATCTTGGTGACCCAAGTTGGGATTTATGTCCTAGAGTTTCATGTATTGTAAACGGAATTGATTTTAGTAATATATAAATGCATTATTCATTTTATCAAAGTTGTTTGATTTATATCGCATATTGTCCAATTGTCTTGTTTATCTTGATTACTCTTGTACCTTTAGACTTAATGTATGTTTGATGCACAAGAGGATTTAAGTCTAAAGTTAGTAATCTAAATAGTCCATCGAGAGCAAACAAAGAGGGTACTTTGTTTGTGGTATATCTATAGATGCGGTCCATTCTATACTTGTATGACAACCTTGATCCGGGATCGTTCATGTAGTGACATAGGAATAAAGGCACCTTGTATGATAAGATCATATAGGACTGGACTCAAATAAATACGAATTTCTTTTAATTTCTGTTAACCAAAGAAAATCATTTTATCTAATAGATGGTCATATATGGATTCGATCTTAATCCTGAGTGTATTACGAACTCATGCATGACAGGCTATGTCCTTTGATTTACTATGGTGAGGTTGGTGTTGCATTCCCGGCCAATAACTACGTATTTTGGGGATATGGTTTGGTATGTAGCTCGGAACGTTTTACATAGATATGGAATTCACTCATTCTTACGAGAAGCAGATGAATATCTCTTTTAAGAGTTGATTCGGGACTTGAACAATTTGAGGGCTCAACTTTTCTATTACGAATAGAAAGTATTTCATATTCATAATTGTTATGAATTAATTGTTCATTATAGAATCAATGGTGCTTAAGAGACAAAATATTTAGAGGGGTTTAACGGACTTATGACCCCGACTCTATTTATGAGATATTCGTGAAGGGCTATATCCATATGTAATGACTATATCGATGGACACCGAAAATGTTCGGTTTACTTAATCCATCTACGATAACAGGAGTTCAACTTCGAGTTTTTAGTGGAATAACGCTGAGTTAATAATTCGTAATATTTGATTAAAGAGTTTAATTAATATTTTGAAATTATTAGAGCTCAGAACCGTAGGTCCATTTGGTCCCCGTGCTAGCTCGATTAACTGTAGCAAACCTAATATAATTAGATTGTCTAATTATACGCTCAATTATATTTATTTATATATTATTAATAAGATTAATAATATTTATTGTCACAAATGAAAACTATGTTAAATTAGTTTAACTTAAGTTTTCTAGAATTCTTGATTATGAGATAATCAAGTTAGTAATAATTATGAGATAATTACTACAACATAATTGAAGGTAAATAAATCATTATTAATATTGATTTTTATTTACCATTGGAGACAAAGCCATATGGCTTACCATGTCATCCAAGCAATTATGTCTATTAGGTGGCTTGGATACACCTAATAGTTTGTCATTAGCTAATGCATTTTATGCTTTGGTATGGCCTCCACATTTATGTGTTTGCCATTGAAAGAAAGCATTGAATGCTTAATGACAAAGCTATTGTCTTTAGCTTAACATTTCTTATGTTTTGGTATGACATTCACATTTTTGTGTTGGCCATTGCAAGAAAGCATTAGATGCTTAATGACAAGATTAGTTGGCTTGTAAGAGAATATAATCTCTACCATTTCTCACTTCCTAAGGTTAACACTTTGCATTAATTCACACAATTGTTGTGAGAAAAGATTTGAGAGAAAATAGAGAGAATTCTAGCATTCACAAGCGTTGTGAAATTCCTAAAGCCAAACACCATTGTGACATCTTGAATCTCTAAATAGTTTAGAGGTTTAATCTTTTTGAGTGAAGCCCACACTTCAGTTTGTTGGTTTCGAGTCATAGTTCGGAAGATCGAGTGGTTGATCCAAGTGTTGGACACCAAAGGATTGATCTTGGCTACTACAACAAAGGGAGAAGGCAAAGAAAATTTTGAAGATCCATACTGGACCCGGGGTGCCACCACAAGCAACTTCCGCCGCGCGCTAAGGAAAGTCGTTTCCTACAATTGGCATCAAGAGCTTAAGGTTGAAAAGTTTTCTTAACCCTTTCTCTTTTTAAGTTTAAGTTTTAATAATTTTTATTAGATATAAATTATTAATATGCATGTTTTGATGAGTAGGCACAATTAGATTCATGAGATGAATGGTTTTTAATGTTCATGTGATGAATGTTTACTTTGATTCATGTGATGAATGTATTGCGTTGATCGTTAATTTTTCCGGCTCTTATTTTTAGTTTTGGAAATGTAAGACCATAAGGTCATATTCTATCAAGTGTTGTAAGTTCATTTCTTTCGTGATAAGTCCATTTTGTAACTTGGAGGAGCCGATGTCGCGAAGGACTCATTACGAACCTATTCCGCGAAGAACTCAACAACATACCATGGAGCAAGATTTGAATACCCAAGGATGCTTTGGATTTATTATACTAATTATATTAGTATTTTTTTTTTATAAAAAAACAAAGAGCCCGGTTAATGCAATTTATGTATGTATGTGAAACTTCATTCCGTTACGAGTCCGTAGAAAAAAACGGGAACCAAAACGGAGTCTGGAAGCTCCGGAACGAAGTAAATGAAGTTCTAGTGTTCGAACACCAGACCGATAGCGTTCGAACTCCAGTGAAACGCAACTCAAATGTTTGGCTACTGCCTGGAAACGTTCGAACTCCCAATGAACGCTACACGAACGTTTTCAGCCCAGACCTGGGCATATATATGTTTTTTAAATTGTTTATTAACATGTCATATAGCCTAGGGTGCCTACTCTTACATTTTCACATGCCATAACATGTGGACATGCATGATATTCAAGTCATAAAATATGATTTTATGTAAATTTAAAAGTTAAATTAGAATATAAGATGCATGTTAACGAATTAATAAGATTAATTATTTTAAAGGTTTAAAAATTACGAATTCAAGTTTAAGAACAAATGGGCATTATGAGTACATTATTTTCCTTGGTATATCGGATGGAAACCCGGATATAAATTCTATAGCCGCTTCTGAATGGACGGTAATTTGGTTTGCACTCGAGATACAATTCCACGTACCTTTGGAGTAAATAACGTACTTTTAATCTATTAAATGGTTTGATGACATATAGTCCATTAGTTGAATTCTAAAATTTTAAAACCTATAAGTGAACTAATTTTTAAAAGTTAAAATTGATTAGATCACTTAAGAAAACTTGATTAAATTAGTTTAATTAAGTTAATTGGTTAGTAGAGACTAATCAGGATTAGTGAATAAAATTTTAAAAGTTAAAATTGGTTAGATCACTATATCATCAACTAGTTAATAAGGTTATGACTTTAGCCGAGCATAATCTAAGATTCATAAAATACTAGTGAGATAGAAACCTTACTCTTTTTAATAGTGAGTGAGAGAGGGGATACCACAATATATCTCGCGATCTCCATTCTTATCTAGAAACGTGAGAGTCAATAGGCACCTCGAGACGGCTTTGCTTTCATCCCCCTACAGATGGTGTCCTTTTTGGGTCAATATCAAGTTTGGATTCCGAAAGGATATGGACTCTAGATGTATCTGGTGATTTGACCTACCCTACGGCGGCACTTCACTAGTTAAGTCCAATGTTTCCGAAATAATGGGTCACACTCACAAAGGAATGATTAAGTTGTTAATCAAAGCTTCTTTGATCAAAATAACCGTAGTTGATTAATATAGGAATAAGAGTTATTTCAGATATATTAATCAATTAAGAATGTCTCAATCTATCATGCGAATACTTGACCTACCCTACGGTGGCACTTATTTGTGAGATGATAGATAACCGTGGCATAGTAATTCTTTTAGGTTTCTAATTCATTATACATTGATCATGCATCATGTTTAATTTTATGCCTAAATGTTTGACAATTTTAATATGCGACTAATGAATATTGAATGCGCGTTTATTATTTTTTCAGCCATGGCATCTACAATAATCTCCATTATCAAACAACAAGAAAAATTAACCGGGGATAATTATGTTAAATGGAAAAGTGACATGAATGTTATTTTGGTCTGTGAAGACCTTAAATTTGTCCTAATAGAGGAATGTCCTCATAAGCCAGCACCTAATGCTGGCAGAACTGCACATAATGCCTATAATAATTGGATTAAAGCTGATGAGAAAGCCCATAGCTATTTGATAGCATCCATGTCTGAGGTTCTTGCTGCACAGCATGAGCCTATGGCGACAGCATCAATGATTATGTAGTCATTACAGAACATGTTTGGGCAACCTTCAGACCGGCAACAACATGAGGCAATTGCCTCGGTATTGACCACTAGAATGAAGGAAGGCACATCAGTCCAAGACCATGTGTTAAGGATGATGGCTCATCTTAATAGGGCTGAAACCCATGATGGACGTATTAATGTGCAAAGCCAGGTGACAATGATCATGGAAACCCTTCCGAAGAGTTTCCTGCAGTTTAAGAGCAACTGTTCTATGAACAAGTTGACTTTCATATTGACTGAACTGCTGAATGAGCTCACCAATTATGAGTCCGTTATGAACGGTCCTCGTAGGCCCAATGCGAGGCAAATGTTACCGAATCTTCTAAATCTGCAAAGAAGAAGAAGAAAGGCAATTGGAAGGCAAAGGCAAAACCAATGAAAAAAGAAACAATAAAAGCTCCAAAGGAACCAATGTCAAAGGAAAATGTTTCCATTGTGAACAACAAGGGCATTGGAAAATGAATTGTCCAAAATACCTTGCAAAGCTTAAAGAGAAGAAGAATACATGTAAATATGATTTACTTGTCATTGAGTCTCTTTTGGTGGAGGATGATAAATCCATATGGATTATTGATTCTGGTGCCACTAATCATGTTTGTTGTTCTTTGCAGCTACTTGACTCATGGAGGGACCTTACTGAAGGTAGCTTTACCATGAAAGTTGGGACAGGGGATGCTGTTTCAGCAAGAGCAGTGTGAGTTTCAAATTTGAATTTTAATAAAAGTTATTTATGTTTGAATGGTGTGCTATATATTCCTGGTTTTCGCAGGAATTTGATTTCTGTACAAAACTTATGGAATGTGTGGTTTTTCTGTTTCGTTTAATAATAAGTAAGTTATTATTAGTAGAAATGGATTAAATATATGCACAGGAAACTCTGAAAATAATCTATATGTATTAAGGCCGTTAATGCATGAATCACTGCTTAATACTAAAATGTTTAAGATTGAAAGATCTAAAACTAAACGGCAAAAGATTTCTCATGATGATACATATTTATGGCACCTTAGACTTGGTCACATTAACCTTGACCGGATAGATAGACTAATTAAGAACGGAGTTTTAAATCAGTTAAAACTTGGTACTTTACTTGTCTGCGAATCATGTCTAGAAGGCAAAATGACCAAAAGACCTTTTACTGGAAAAGGGATAAGAGCCAAAGAAACTCTTGAGCTAATACATTCATATGTTTGTGGACCGATGAATGTAAAAGCCCGAGGTGGTTTTGAATACTTTGTCACTTTCATTGACGATTATTCCAGATATGAGTATGTTTACCTAATGCAGCACAAGTCAGATACATTTGAAAAGTTCAAAGAGTATCGTGCTGAGGTTGAGAACCAGTTAGGTAAAAGCATCAAAATTCTACGATCAGATCGTGGAGGAGAATACCTTGATAGAGATTTTGAGGAATTCTTAGTTGAGCATGGAATTATTTCACAGCTCACAGCACCTGGAACACCACAACAAAATGGTGTTGTAGAAAGGAGAAATCGAACCCTACTAGACATGATAAGATCAATGTTTAGTTATAGCATTATACCTAGTTCATTCTAGGGGTATGCATTGCAAACTGCAATGTATATCCTGAATGTAGTTCCTTCTAAGTCTGTTTCTAAGACTCCCTTAGAGTTGTGGAATGGTCGTAAAGCTAGTTTGCGACTTTTTTCGCATATGGGGGTGTCCGACACATGTGCTAAAGAACAAGACTACTAAGTTGGAACCACGTTCACAGGTGTGCCTATTTGTAGGCTATCCTAAGGAAACTAGGGGTGGATTCTTTTATAGTTCAGAAGATAATAAAGTATTTGTGTCGACAAATGCTACATTTCTTGAGGAGGACTATATGAGAGAGTTCAAACCTCGAAGTAAAGTGTTACTTGAGGAGTTACTTGCTGGTACGTCCAGTACACCATTGTCAAATGTTGACAAAGACATAACACCTTCTACATCTGAAAGTCAGATGCAAGTTTATTAGGATACCATACCACCTAGACGTAGTGGGAAGGTTGTAAGACAACCTGAACGCTATCTAGGAAATGGTGAGGTGCAAGTTGTTGTATCTTGTGATGGTATAGATGATCCATTGACATATCATAGTGCAATGGAAGATACTGATAAAGAGGAATGGCTCAAAGCCATGAACCTCGAGATGGAGTCTATGTACTCTAACTCAGTCTGGGAACTTATAGACCAACCTAATGGAGTAAAACCCATAGGTTGCAAGTGGATCTACAAGAGAAAAAGAGGAATATATGGGAAAGTACAGACTTTCAAGGCTAGGCTAGTGGCAAAGGATTATACCCAAAAAGAGGGAGTTAACTATGAAGAAACTTTCTCACCAGTAGCCATGCTTAAATCCATCAGGATTCTTCTTTCCATTGCCGCATATTATGACTATGAGATTTGGAAAATGGATGTCAAAACTGCATTCTTGAATGGTAATCTTGATGAGAGTATCTATATGGTACAACCAGAGGGGTTCATTACCCAAGGTCAAGAGCAAAAAGTTTGCAAGTTGCAAAGGTCCATTTATGGACTTAAGCAAGCATCTAGATCTTGGAACATAAAGTTTGATACTACGATCAAGTCTTATAACTTTAAGCATAACATTGATGAGCCTTGTGTCTACAAGCGCATCATTGATGGGAAGGTGGTTTTCCTTGTGTTATACATTGATGATATTTTACTCATTGGGAATGATGTAAAGATATTATTGGACGTGAAAATCTGGCTAGCTAACTAATTCCAAATGAAAGATTTGGGAGAGGCAAGTTATGTACTTGGGATCCGGATAATTCGGGATCGCAAGAAACGACTGTAAGCAATGTCTCAAACAACCTATATCGATAAAATTCTTGGCGATTTGGTATGCAGAATTCCAAGAAAGGTAATTTACCTTTCAGGCATGGAATTCATTTGTCTAAGGAACAGTCTCCTAAGATACCTCAAGCAGTTGAGGAGATGAGACATATACCATATGCTTCAGCAGTTGGAAGTCTTATGTATGCTATGTTATGCACGAGACCGGACATCTGTTTTGTAGTGGGAGTAGTCAGTGTTGGATAATTATGACCCATAGCATCACTATTTGTACATAACATGGTGTTGTTCTACAAATTAACTATGTGACAAAAGAAATTGCTCTTTTATCATTTGTAATTGGATTACCAAGATACATAAATGATAAAAGTCCATATGATTAGTTCCGGATTAATAAGATATGAGACAGTATTAATCCACTAAGGTTTAATCATTAAAACATCTCTAGTCGTAGTATTATCGAGATTGGACATCGATAATGCGGAATAGACTAGTATTGCACTTGTGCGTGTTATGGGAGCATAACGGCATAGTTCTCGTATATTTGGGTATTGGATACTTATGCAAGTGTAATAGGAGGTTGTGTTTACCGATGGTACGGAAACAGCTTCGCTCTGGATAGACCCCTCGGAATTCCATTGGTAGTATGACTATGTGTTTATGGAAGTTCGAATCAGGGTAGGTGTATTTGGTCTTAAACTGAGACTTGCATCGCTAATACTTGCGACAATCAATATACTTTGGTTTTGGTCGTCCAGGGCTTTAACAGGTTCTGTGTACGCCTCTTCTGGGTATATTGAGAATCGTAGTGTATTGGGTGTGATGTCAAGATGGAAGTATCACTTCAGTCATATGGAGATGATGGTCACGTAGGATACGGAACTAGTGCTCTTATATGCTGCAGCTATCGGGATAATATGACTAGGTCATGTTTATCCGATTATAGAGACTAGTTACTAGAGATCCGATATGTGCTTCGTACGGGGCAGACACAATTCCAGCCCCAGGCCTTGCACGTGACATCCGATACTGGATCGCAATACGCAATACTACGTATACTACGCCTGATACAGATTACATATTCCTTTAAGAATATTTCTGGAGAATTGGGTAGGCATGGTGCTTTGCTAGAAGCCAACCATGTCTTGTAAATCGGTAAAAACGTGGATAGTCCGACGACCGGATTTACTGCCAACATATCCAGAGATCTCCTGGGTCGCTTCCCGAAGATTCACCGATGATGTATGACTCGCACATAATTAATTTGGGATTAATTATAAGAGAGAGAAAATTAATCTAGGATTAATTACAGAGATATTTTATCTGTGATAAAATACTATTTAAAGAGAGAGAACGATTAATTTGGAATTAATCGATAAAATAATATATTCGATATATTATTAGAAATTTGATTTCGACGTGGAATTAAAATTAGATTTTAATTCGGGCGAACGAGTTAATTTAGAATTAATTCGCTAGCGACGTGAATAGTAATTTTGATATGCATAATTATTTAATTAAATTTGATTTAATTACATCGCAACGGAAAATTCGTTAATTCGGAATTAACGAACCCGAGCCCGGAATGTGTTTGCGAGGCCACTCCGATTTTGAATCAAGTGCGGCCACAAATCACATCGCAAGTCACTCACATGTCACATCCAATTTTGTGATGTGTGTCATGTCACTTTTTTGGTGATGGAGGTGGTTGAGAGCAATTAATGCTCTTTTCCCTCCAAATTGCTTTTGGAAAGCATATACCAAAAGGGTTTTTGACGTTGGAAAATGGCTTGGTAATTGTTTTAGAAACAATATACATAACTCTCTCCATCTCTTTCCATCATTCACGCCTCTCTCCCTCTTTTGCAAAGGCTTGGCCGAATCTAGCAAAGGAAGAAGAAGAAAAATTGTGGCAATTTTCTTAGGTGCTAGCACACACAAGGGGTCTTATAAAGGTGATAGGAAAACCCATTCATGAGCATGGAATCTAGGGGTGGGCATTATCGGATTCGGATCGGACCGAACCGAATCCGAATCCGATCCGATTCGATTAGTTTCAGTTTTTTAGATCTGATACGGTTTGATAACCTTACTGCCAACATATCCAGGGATCTCATGGGTCACTTCCCGAAGATTCACCGATGACGTATGACTCACACATAATTAATCTGGAATTAATTATAAGAGAGAGAGAAAATTAATCTAGGATTAATTATGGGGATATTTTATCTGGGATAAAATACTATTTAAAGAGAGAGAACGATTAATTTGGAATGAATCGATAAAATAATATATTTGATATATTATAAGAAATTTGATTTCGACGTGGAATTAAAATTAGATTTTAATTCGGACGAACGAGTTAATTTAGAATTAATTCGCTAGCGACGTGAATAGTAATTTTGCTAGACATAATTATTTAATTAAATTTGATTTAATTACGTCGCAACGGAAAATTCGTTAATTCGGAATTAACGAACCCGAGCCCGGAATGTGTTTTCGAGGCCACTCCGATTTTGAATCAAGTGCGGCCACAAATCACATCGCAAGTCACTCACATGTCACATCCAATTTTTGTGATGTGTGTCATGTCACTTTTTTGGTGATGGAGGTGGTTGAGAGCAATTAATGATATTTTCCCTCCAAATTGCTTTTGGAAAGCATATACCAAAAGGGTTTTTGACTTTGGAAAATGGCTTGGTAATTGTTTTAGAAACAATATACACAACTCTCTCCATCTCTTTCCATCATTCACGCCTCTCTCCCTCTTTTGCAAAGGCTTGGCCGAATCTAGGAAAGGAAGAAAAGAAAAATTGTGGCAATTTTCTTAGGTGCTATCACAGACAATGGGTCTTACAAAGGTGATATGGAAACCCATTCATGAGCATGGAATCCATTCACAAAGCTTGGAGCTTGTAGATCAAACATGGAGCACAAAAAGGAGGCATGGCCGAGAGCTTCAAGGAGTAGAAATTTTTTTTGTGTTCTTCGCATCGCAAAGACGATCAAAGTGAGTATTTCCGCAACTTTACTTTGTTGTATTCGCACATTTCATAGCTTAATATGATCTTGGTTTGACCTAGACAACCCAATAGTCAGTAGGTTTCAATCCAACCCAGAATTAGATCATTGAGTAGCGGTGAAACATATTCTCAAGTATCTTCGGAGAACGAGAAATTATATGCTTGTATATACAAGTCAGGATATGATTCTGAGAGGATATACAGACTCTGATTTTCAGACGGATGTCGATTCTAGGAAATCAACATCTGGATCAGTGTTCACCCTACGTGGTGGGGCTATAGTATGGAGGAGCATTAAGCAATCTTGTATTGTTGAATCCACCATGGAGGCTGAATATGTAGCAGCTTGTGAAGCAGCTAAGGAAGCAGTCTGGCTCCGTAAGTTCTTGGCAAATCTGGAAGTTGTTCCAGATATGGATAAACCACTCACACTTTATTTCGATAATAGTGGTGCATTGGCGAACTCCAAAAACCGAGAAGCCATAAGAGGGGTAAGCATATTGAGAGGAAATATCACCTCATCAGGGAAATAATGCATTTATGAGATGTCGTTGTCATGCAGATTCCATCCGCAGACAAGTTGGCTGATCCGTTTACAAATACCTTATCGGCTAAAGTATTTGAAGGTCACCTAAATGGTTTAGGATTACATGACATGTCTCATTTTCTCTAGTCCAAGTGGGATATTGTTGGGATTTATGTCCTAGAGCTTCATGTATTGTAAACGGAATTGATTTTTGTAATAATAATAAATGCATTATTCATTTTATCAAAGTTGTTTGATTTATATCGCATATTGTCCAATTGTCTTGTTTACCTTGATTACTCTTGTACCTTTAGACTTAGTGTATGTTTGATGCACAAGAGGATTTAAGTCTAAAGTTAGTAATCTAAATAGTCCATAGAGAGCAAACAAAGAGGGTACTTTGTTTGTGGTATATCTATAGATGCGGTCCATTCTATACTTGTATGACGACCTTGATCCGGGATCGTTCATGTAGTCACATGGGAATGAAGACACCTTGTATGATAATATCATAGAGGACTGGACTCAGATAAATACGAATTTCTTTTAATATTCGTTAACCAAAGAAATTCATTTTATCTAATAAATGGTCATAAATGGATTCGATCTTAATCCTGAGTGTATTACGAACTCCTGTATGACAGGCTATGTCCTTTGATTTACTATGGTGAGGTTGGTGTTGCATTTCCGGCCTATAACTACGTATTTTGGGGATATGGTTTGGTATATAGCTGGGAACATTTTACATAGATATGAAATTCACTCATTCTTACGAGAAGCATATGAATATCTCTTTTAAGAGTTGATTCGGGACTTGAACAATTTGAGCGCTCAACTTTTCTATTACGAATAGAAAGTATTTTATATTCATAATTGTTATGAATTAATTGTTCATTATAGAATCAATGGTGCTTAAGAGATAAAATATTTAGAGGGGTTTAAAGGACTTATGACCCGGCTCTATTTATGAGATATTTGTGAAGGGCTATATCCATATGTAATGACTATATCGATGGACACCGAAAATATTCGGTTTACTTAATCCATCTACGGTAACGGGAGTTCAACTTCGAGTTTTTAGTGGAATAACGCAAAGTTAATAATTCGTAATATTTGATTAAAGAGTTTAATTAATATTTCGTAATTATTGGAGCTCGGAACCGTAGGTCCATTTGGTCCCCGTGCTAGCTCGATTAACTGTAGCAAATTTAATATAATTAGATTGTCTAATTATATGCTCACATTATATTTATTTATATATTATTAATAAGATTAATAATATTTATTGTCACAAATGAAAACTATGTTAAATTAGTTTAACTTAATGTTTTCTAGAATTCTTTGATTATAAGATAATCAAGTCTTGATTATGAGATAATTAAGTTAGTAATAATTATGAGATAATTAAGTTAGTAATAATTATGAGATAATTACTACAACATAATTGAAGGTAAATAAATCATTATTAATATATTGATTTTTATTTATCATTGGAGACAAAGCCATATGGCTTATTATGTCATCCAAGCAATTATTTCTATTAGGTGGCTTGGATACACCTAATAGTTTTGTCATTAGCTAATGCATTTTATGCTTTGGTATGGCCTCCACATTTATGTGTTTGCCATTGAAAGAAAGCATTGAATGCTTAATGACAAAGCTATTGTCTTTAACTTAACACTTCTTATGCTTTGGTATGGCATTCACATTTTTGTGTTAGCCATTGCAAGAAAGCATTAGCTGCTTAATGACAAGGTTAGTTGGCTTGTGTAAGAGAATATAATCTCTACCATTTCTCTCACTTCCTAAGGTTAACACTTTGCATTAATTCACACAATTATTGTGAGAAAAGATTTGCGAGAAAATAGAGAGAGTTCTAGCATTCACAAGTGTTGTTAAATTCCTAAAGCCAAACACCATTGTGACATCTTAAATCTCTAAATAGTTTAGAGGTTTAATCTTTGTGAGTGAAGCCCACACTTCGGTTTGTTGGTTTTGAGTCATAGTTCAGAAGATCGAGTGGTTGATCCAAGTGGTTGACATCAAGGATTGATCTTGGCTACTACAACAAAGGGAGAAGGCAAAGAAAATTTTGAAGATCCATACTGGACCCGGTGCCACCACAAGCAACTTCCGCCGCTTTAATGAAAGTCGTTTCCTACAACTTGTTCGCTGCACTAGGGGTTAATCCGTAAGTTTGAGGGACCGTTTTCAATCAGTAAAAGGGTTAGAAATGTGTCATATAAGCTCGAGCTTCCTTCGAGGCTTAAGTTGCATCCAATTTTCCATGTAAGCTGTTTGAAGCCTTGTCATGGTGATGAGGAGGATCTTGGATGCAATGAGCTTAAGTGAGCATCTTTGGGGATTAAGACAACGTATGACAAGACAGTGGATGAGATACGTAAGGCCCGGACAGCTCGTAACTCTTGCCACGGCCTTGTTCGACAGTATTTTGTTTAATGGAATAACTCACTCGTGAGTGAATGCAGTTGGGAACCTGAATCCGCATTGTGGTAGTTTGAGGACAAGATTCAAGATTTTCAACAGCGACGCAACGAGCGCATTGCATGAATTGGGTGGGAGAAAGTGTCATGTCCTAACTTGTTTGCTCCATGTGTTATGACTCTTGGTGTAGCTACACACCTATTTTGGTGGCCCAACAACATGATCAAGTAATTGGCCAACCTTAGCCAATGAGTTGCAGTACATGATGGGGTTTTATGGGGAAATATCGGTAACGCAGCAGAATCGCGGAAAATCAAAATTTTACGATTTCAAAATTTTTTCTCGGATCGATTAAATAAACTAATTTATTTAATTATCCAATTATCAAATTCTGAAAAATTACACAAGAAATCAAATTTCTTGGTAATTACCGAATTACCCCAAAACTTTGTAAATTGATCATTTTAGTCCAAAAGTTGTCAAATATAATTTTGGATGATTCTAAATCATTTCAAAAAAAAATTTCAACACATCTAATGCATCAAAATCAGATTTCACACAAATCCCCAATTTTTAGTCTAATGCCGTGAGCCACCCAAAATTTTCAATTAATTACAATTTGATCTCTTTAGTTCAAAACATGCCAAGATCAAATCCAATCAACCTAAAATTTTACATGCATCATATTCATACCATAATACATCACATATATGAAAAGCCCCAAATTTGGAGTGGGTTATGAATCCTAATTTTTCAATTCCTTCAAATTGTCCAATTTCACCAAATTTACAAAATCTAACACTTTAATCCATTCAATACTTCACCAATCTAGCCTCACCACTTTGAAACAACTCTAGAACAATTCTAGGTCACCAATGAGTGGCTTACCAACTCTAGAATGGCAACTTGATTTTCTAAAAATCAAAAGTAAAGCTTTGAAACCATTTCAAGCTTACTTACATGCTTAAATCTTTCATCAAAGTTCACAACCAAAATAAACACAAATTATAAGAAGAGAGACCACACCAAAGCAACACAAAATGACGCTAAGCATGTTAGAAACAATTTTCATGTTGAAGACTTTAAAAAATAAATTACAAAATCATGATTTTCCAAGCCATCTTCCTTTTGCCTTCAAGCTTTTCTCTCAACTACTTTTGTACTATATTTGGTGTCTAATGAACTTGTTCTACCCTAAAAATGAAACAAAACAATATATACTTCACAAAAAATAGCCCTTGACCGAATTTGGAAGGTTAAATATCTAGATATTTAATTTGTTTCATTTAATTTACTTTATCAACTTGCATAAGTCATCATCAAACCATTTAATGATTTTCTTAAAGTCAAATAAAGCAACTAAAAGCATTTCCATAAATATCACAACTTTAAGATATTTATATTTTAATTAATTTAATTATTTAACAATTAAATAATTATTTAAATATAAATATTTTAAATATTTGTATTATATTTGCATTAAATATCCAAATACATATATATTTATGATATATGTAATTGTTGCTCGCCATGTGATTTTCCTAAGAGGAATACCGATATGCAGTGGTAAGTGGGAGGAAAGTAAAACTCGATGAAAATCGGAATAATACTGTTTCAGACACCGATTCCTTAATGGAACACAAACAGTTTATCAGGGATGAAACTGTACCACAATCTTCGAATACACAATAACCGCGTAAGTCAGAGAGAGTCAGAAAACAGCCTGGGAGGTATGGGTTTCTGATCTCACCTCATGAAGATGTCAATCTTATTGAGGAATCCGAATTGGCTACGTATGAGGAAGTGATACAAGGTATCGACTCCCTATTATGGCAAAATGCCATGATGTCCGAAATGGATTCCATGTATACCAACCAAGTTTGGACACTAGTTGATGTACCGGAAGGCATCGTGCCTATTGGTACTATATGAGTCTTCAAGGAAGACAAACATGGATGGCAACATACCAACGTACAAAGCTAGGCATGTAGCGAAAAGGTATCGTTATCAACATTGTGTTGATTACGACGTAACCTTTTACTAGTTGCCATGGTTAAATCCATTTGGATAATGCTTGCTAATGTTGCATGTTTCATTTATGAAATATGGCAGCTGAATGTCAAAATCACTTTTCTTAAACGGAAACCTTTTGGAGGATGTTTACAACATCCTGACGGTTTTGTCCTACCAAAACGAGCAAAAAGGTTTGCAAGTTAATTCGATCCATTTATGGATTGAAGCAAGCATTGAGTTCTTGGAACCAGCGTTTTTATGTAATCATAATGGTATATGATTTAATTCAAAACGAAAATGATTCTTGTGTATATAAGGAGGTTAGTGGGAGCGCACTGACAATGATTGTCCTATAAAATGATGATATATCATTTCTTGGAAATGACATTCCCATAATACAATTGGTGAAAGTTTGGCCTTCATGAAAAATTCTCCGTAGAATACTTGGGAGAGACAACCTTTATTCTAGGAATAAGGATCTACTGGGATAGATCTAAAAGTTGTTGGCACTCTCCGAGAACTCGTACATTGAAATAAATGTATGCGACCTGGTGTCTCATATGCTTTGAGCATATGCAGTCACAATCAGGCCAATCCAATTGATAGTCACTGGATTGATGTTAAGAACACCCTTAAGTATCTTAGAAGAACTAATGATGCTTTCTTAAACTATGGAGATGGAGAACTTGAAGTGACTGGGTTCACCGTTGCAAGTTTCCAAACCGACAATAACGACTACAAGTCGTAATAAAGGTACTATATAGTTTGAATAATGGAACAGTGAGCTGGAAATCTTCCTAGCAAGATATTGTTGCCGAATAAACAACAAAAGCGGAATATTGCTGCAGCTGAGGCAGCAATAGAAACACTTTGGATCTATATAATCCAAATTGGATTAGGAGTAGTTCTGTTAGCAGCTGAGCTAGGCTATAACACAGGCTAAAGAATTAATGGTCTCATCAACGATCCAAGTATACACTTAAACTATTCATCTGATTCGTTCGGATCATACATCGTGGCGATGTGATGATCGAATAAATCGCATCAGATGATAACTTTGCAAATCCGCTGACAAAAGCTTTTTCTCAGCAGAAGTTTGAGCGAACTGTACATAGTTCAAGTTTATGACACTTGAGTGATTGACTATAGGCCAAGTGGGAGATTTTTGGACAATTATGACCCATATGATCACTATTTGTACAGAACATTGTGTTGTTGTACAAATTAACTATGTGACAAAGGAAATTGCTCTTTTATCATTTGTAATTAGATTACCGGGATATATAAATGATAAAAGTCCATATGATTAGTTCCGGATTGATAATATATGAGACGGTATCAATCCATGAAGGTTTAATCATTAAAACATCCCTAGTCGGAGTATTATTGAGATGTGACATCGATAATGCGAAATAGACTAGTATTGCACTTGTGCGTGTTATGGGAGCATAACGGCATAGTTATCATATATTTGGGTATTGGATACTCATGCAAGTGTAATAGGAGGTTGTGTTTACCGATGGTACGGAAACAGCTTCGCTTTGGATAGACCCCTCGGAATTCCATTGGTAGTATGACTATGTATCTATGGAAGTTCGAATCAGGGTAGGTGTATTTGGTCTTAACCTGAGACTTGCACCGCTAATACTTGCGACAATCAATATACTTTGGTTTTGATCGTCCAGGGCCTTAACAGGTTCTGTGTACGCCTCTTCTGGGTATATTGAGAATCGTAGTGTATTGGGTGCGATGTCAAGATGGAAGTATCACTTCAGTCATAAAGAGATGATGGTCACGTAGGATACGGAACTGGTGCTCTTATATGCTGTAGCTATCGGGATAATATGACTCGGTCATAGTTATCTGATTATAGAGACTAGTTACCAGAGATCCGATATGTGCTTCGTATGGGACAGACACAATTCCAGCCCCAGGTCTAGCACGTGACATCCGATATTGGATCGCAATACGCAATACTACGTATACTACGCCTGATATAGATTGCATATTCCCTTAAGAATATTTCTAGAGAATTAGGTAGGCACGGTGCTTTACTAGAAGCCAACCATGTCTTGTAAATCGGTAAAAATGTAGTACTAGGTACGTACGTGTTCAGATAGTCTGACGACCGGATTTACTGCCAACATATCCGGGGATCTCATGGGTCACTTCCTGAAGATTCACCGATGATGTATGACTCAGACATAATTAATCTAGGATTAATTATAAGAGAGAGAAAATTAATCTAGGATTAATTACGGAGATATTTTATCTGGGATAAAATATTATTTAAAAAGAGAGAACGATTAATTTGGAATTAATCGATAAAATAATATATTCGATATATTATACGAAATTAGATTTCGACGCGGAATTAAAATTAGATTTTAATTCGGGCAAACGAGTTAATTTAGAATTAATTCACTAGCGACGTGAATAGTAATTTTGCTAAGCATAATTATTTAATTAAATTTGATTTAATTAAGTCGCAACGGAAAATTCGTTAATTCAGAATTAGCGAACCCGAGCCCGGGAGTTTTTGCGGGCCCACTCGCATTTCGAATCAAGTGGGGCCCACAAGTCACATCACGCGTCACATCATTAGTCATTCTTGTGATGTAAGTCACATCAACTTTGAGTGATGTGATGGTTGTCACTTGTGAGTGATGTGAGTTGTTGGAAGACTTTAAAGTCTTGTACCATTTTTTGAAAAGAGGGATTTTTGGTATTTGTTTTTGAAATCAAAAACCAAACACAACTCATCATCTTCTCCTCTCTCCCATTCAGCCAAGGGCCATTTTTCTCTCTTTTGCTTCTCCTTTGCCGAAAGCAACACAAGGGGAAATAGAAAAATTGTGGCAATTTTTCAAGAGTGCTAGCACACCAAAGGAGTCTCACAAAGGTGATAGGGAAACTCATTCATGAGCATGGAATCACACTTAAAGCTTGGAGCTTGGAGGACATCCATGGAGGAGCATGACCGAAACAAACAAGGAGCACAAAAGGACCTTGGCCGAGAGCTTCAAGGAATTTTTGTTGTTCTTCGCATCGCAAAAGCGTATCAAAATGAATATTCCGCAACTTTACTTTGTTGTATTCACACATTTCATAGCTTAATTTGATCTTGGGAAGACCTAGAAAACCCAACATCCTAATTTTTCAATTCCTTCAAATTGTCAAATTTCACCAAATTTACAAAATCCAACACTTTAATCCATTCAATACTTCACCAATCTAGCCTCACCACTTTGAAAGAACTCTAGAACAATTCTAGGTCACCAAGGAGTGGCTTACCAACTCTAGAATGGCAACTTGATTTTCTAAAAATCAAAAGTAAAGCTTTGAAACCATTTCAAGCTTACTTATATGCTTCAATCTTTCATCAAAGTTCACAACCAAAATAAACACAAACTATAAGAAGAGAGACAACACCAAAGCAACACAAAATGATGCTAAGCATGTTAGAAACAATTTTCATGTTGAAGACTTTGAAAAATAAATTACAAAATCATGATTTTCCAAGCCATCTTCCTTTAACCTTCAAGCTTTTCTCTCAACTACTTTTGTATTATATTTGGTGTCTAATGAACTTGTTCTGCCCTAAAAATGAAACAAAACAATATATACTTCACAAAAAATAGCCCTTGACCGAATTTGGAAGGTTAAATATCTAGATATTTAATTTGTTTCATTTAATTTACTTTATCAACTTGCATAAGTCATCATCAAACCATTTAATGATTTTCTTAAAGTCAAATAAAGCAACTAGAAACATTTCCATAAATATCACAACTTTAAGATATTTATATTTTAATTAATTTAATTATTTAACAATTAAATAATTAAATAATTATTTTAATATATGTATTATATTTACATTAAATATCCAAATACATATATATTTATGATATATGTCAAATATCACAATTTGACATTTAATTAATGTGTATTTAACAAAATCTTTCATTAAGTACAAATACACAATAATTAGGAAATGACTATTAGGTCTATTCGCATGTATTTTTCCGTTTAACCTTTAAACGACTTATAAATAATCAGTATTATCTATAAATGTTGCACTAGTGCTCTACGAGTATATTTCATTAGTGAGACTCTCTAGATTCAGGTATATCCGTCATAAAATCCAATTTCGTGTCCATAATTTACCCACCCGTAAATTATGATGATCACTGATAAACTAGCTGAATCATACAGGTCGAGGTCATTGCATACGTATAATCCCTCAGTCACAGGTATCCGGATAATCCCAGAGATATAGATGTAAACGTCAAATCTCTATAGGTATTATCCAGTCGATGATTCTATTAACAATCTATAAATAACATTCGGAACTCACTTCCGAAGTATACTATGAAGATAGATTTAACTGATTGCTAATCACATATGGACTACCTATGCTCTGTACACAGAACTGACGGATCCTATCTTGATACACATAGGATATCCTGAGGATCGGTCCACACCCAACGAACATGCGGAGGTATGATCTAAATAGATGGGTGATGTGACTGTCATCTAAGTGTGGAGGATGTCTCATACATCCACAGTGGTATCTCAAGTCGAAGGACCATTATGCTACTCAACCCGAGAAGATTCTTATTGACGTTGGTGTACCATCAATTAAGAATCTTCGGTGAGTCGTTCAGTGTTTATCCACTATAAACACCTACACGTCTATACGAGTCTCCCCAGACTCATGGTTCATTGGGATAAACCATCGGACCAAGTCTCGATATACGACATGTACTGGTCTCAACAGATTTGACTAACCGACCCGTGTTAGTAAATATTAACCAGAAATTATGTTTGATAATATATATTTAGCAGTAACACTTCCCAATGTCAATTAAAAACTACATTTGTAACTGTGTACTGCATTATATATTATTGGGCATTTGTCTAATATATACATATCACTAAACCATATTTAGTTTCGATTTAATCGTAATCAGATCGAATACGTATATAAAAACAAGAGGTGCAACCATAAATAAGTAATATTATGGAAAAATGAATTGATTGTATTCATGAATCAGACATAAATACGGTTCGGATTGGCGCTCTGAGCACCAACCCCAACAGTACAAAGCTTGCTATGATGCCATATTTTGGGTAGTTTTGTCTTATTTCAGGATTGAGATATCTAAGGCTAACTTGAGGCTTTATTTAGGCTATTCCAAATTATTTAAGAAGGTATCTATGTATCCTAAATAATATAAAGGAGCTTCATGTGTGCTATTTCTTTTATTAAGTATATTCTTCTTGTTGTACTAGGATTTGCGGCATTAATTGCTTAACTACCTTATATTTGTTAGTTTACTTGATGTATATATAAATAAAGCCTCAGAGAAAGTAATGAAAAGAACTATTAATTCATATTCCCTTTGTAAATTTCGTAGCTCGCTCTCCTCGAAATTCAATAGTGGTTTCAAAGACTGGTTAAACGTGAAATACTAAAATAATGTAAAAAAGTATCTCTTCATATTTCCTTTGTAAGTTTTGTAGCTCGCTCTCCTGTAAATTCAGTAGTGGTTTCAAAGACGGTTTAAGCCTAAAATACTCCTATTTTGCTCCAAGACTGCACGGTTTGATTAAGGTCGTCACACTAAACCGCATTCATTAAAGGTAGGTGTGTGTATGTAATGTAGTGGTATATATATTTGGTCATTTTCTTGGCTTTTATTATTTGATTGTTTGTTTATTCGTTTGCATTCTGATTTTGGCAGAGAATCTCTTCTGGTGGTAATTGTAATCTAACGTGGCATTAAAGTGAGTAAGAGTCAGCTTCTCGAAGCTCGCACTTTCATTTTGAAGCTGTTAATTAAGAACTCTGATTGCCAGCCGCTACAATTCCAACATGTACTTCTTCTTCTTCACATCTTTTCTTAATTAATCTCTTGCTTTTATTTTTCCTCCTTTTCTGTTTTGTTAATAATTATGCCTACGAAGCGTAAGCTAAATCGAATTCTGAAATCAAATCTGACAATGCACAGATATTGAATTGGAAATTAAAAACTAGAAAGAAAAAAATAAAATGCTAACTTGCATAGCACGGTCGAAGCAACCCGGGGATGACTCACTGAGTCAACCAGAAAATTCGGACTCATCTAACACGTCCGGCAGCGGCAGCTCCAAACAACAAGCCATCAAATCTCTCACTTCTCAGGTAATTAATTGAGTTTACACGCTTACAGTTAAATTCTGTGAGTAATTTGTTAATTGAGTGTTGTGTTTTGGTACTTTCAGCTAAAGGACATGGCGTTAAAGGCATCGGGAGCCTACCGACACTGCAACCCATGCACAGCTGTTCCAGGGGCGGGTCAGAGTCGACTCAAGAACTCGGGCGAGTCGGATGCTGATTCGGACCGTTTCAGGTGGTCGTACAGAAGGACAGGAAGTTCTAGCTCCACCACACCAAGGACTACTTGGGGGAAGGAGATGGAGGCCAGGCTTAAGGGGATATCGAGTTCGAGTGGCGAGGCCACTCCCATTAAATCGGTGAGTTGTCGCCGTGTTGACCCGGTCGTGTTTGTTGAAGAGAATGAGCCTAAGGAGTGGGTGGCCCAGGTGGAGCCCGGTGTGCTTATTACCTTTGTTTCTCTGCCACGTGGAGGCAATGATCTTAAGCGGATACGCTTCAGGTACGCTCATTTTTGTTTTAACATTATGATTGAGATCTGACGGTCAGAATTTGATTTCGGTAAAGTTTCTTTATTACGTTTTCGCACCGTCACTCGCGGAAGTGCAGTGGTGGTGCTCATGCTAATGGATTTTAATCATGCCGATTGGGTGCTGGGTGTTGTTTGGTTATTTTAATTATTATTTTATTTGTTTTTTCCCTCGTTTTAGTTCTTTCTAAATTTGGCTTAATTATAAAGAATTAAATATTTTGTTTGTTTTTAGAGATTAATTACTCAAAAATGATGAACTAAAAGATGAAAGAATGATGATTAAAATTAATCACAAAATATATACACTATATTTCTAAAAAATAATTTTAACGCATATACAAATATTTTGTGATTAGTTTTAGTTTTATATCGATTTTTAAATTGGGATGAAAAATCGTAAGAATAAATGGTTGGATATCTCATAATTCAAATCTCAATCGAGATTTGAGATTTTTAAACAAAAATTCGAGATTCGAGATGAGAAGTCCTATTTTATTTAGTTATAAATATCTCGAATCCTATTCCGAACAATACATTATTATGAATCTTAATCTTCATTTGAGATTTTCTACTAAATATTTTGTATTACAAATCACACACATTTATAATTTGTACATTAAAAAAACTGTTGTCAATAATTTATTAAAAAAAAAAAAACAAACAATCAAACAAACAAACATAACGCTTTTACTTAAGAATAGCATCCAAACACAACCTTAGAAGCCGCGGTGGAGAGTTGAAAGTGAAGAATTGAGAGGGTGGACCTACCATATACAGTAAACGTCACGCCTTATGAAAAGCAATCCAAAAAAAGTCTAAAAAGGAGAACTCATTCTCATTGTGGCTGCCTGGCTGGTGGTGGGGCAGAATTGATTGTGTTGGGAAGCTTTTTCACCTAGCTTTGTCGTTGTGTCGGGGGAAGACTCCATCCTTTACCTTTCATTTCAAAAGCTCTTCACGCCTGAATCCTGATTCTTCGTGGCCTTGTCTTCTTGTGACCAATTTTTGTCATCTTACTTGCAATAAACTAAAGAATAACCCCATCTGCCTGTGACTAAAAAATCCCCAACAAGACGAAATATATGAACCAAAGGACCTTTCTTGTTTCCTAAGAGACAACTCACAAGAGGGCAACCAAAACAATTTCACTATCCTCACATTTGACTCTTCATGCAGAGGAGTGGTACTGGGTACATTACATACAGACAACTGGATGGGTTATAAAATTTGACCCAAATCTGTGAGAAGTGTGTTATATTATTTGTTTTTTTTTGCCCAAAAGTTTATTGGGGGAGACTAGAGACCACATTTTAGGAACTCAGACTCTCCAAAGTCTAGGGCCGCCCCTGTTCATATCATAATTGAAAGGCAATTTGAACGCTTTGTTGCTTGCTTTTTTAAAGATGGCCACTGATTGATTTAGGAGCAGTTTTATTGGACCTTTCCCTGTTATGGATGTAGTGGACATCCACTACGTAAGTTCAAATAATCTAATGTTGCACTTCTAAAGTTATTCTATTATATTACCTGTAGTGCTGGTAGTTTTTAGCTTTTGAAATCTCTTAAAATAAGAGAGGTAATTCCTTTTTTCAAAAAAGTGATTCTTGTCTAATCTAGTGAGCGGGCTAACATATTCAACGGGTTCACAATGATAGAGATGTGGGGCATGTGGACAAATTATAGACATCATAGACTCAGTTGATTATGCTATTTGTATATTGTCAAATCTCTTTAATTATGGCCTTACGTTAAAAAAAAATTTTCTCCTCATTCATCTAAGATAATTTCAACCAAAATTTGTGCTTCATGCTGATGTCATGTTGCTTTTTTTTTCCTCATCATTCCATCACTGCATAATTTTACTTGCTTAACTTTTACAGCATACGTAGCATGTGCCTCATGCAACTACTTACATGTTCAACAATTTTGCAAATCTAAAGTGAAGTTTGTTTTGTTTCATTAGTCGAGACATGTTTAACAAATGGCAAGCTCAAAGATGGTGGGCAGAGAACTACGATAGGGTCATGGAACTTTATAATGTACAGAGGGTTAACCGCCAAGCTTTTCCGCTACCAGCAGTACCAAGATCTGAAGATGAGGTGAGTTCTGAGCCTAATTACCTAACAAAACAAAAATGATGGTTAAAAATTCCTTAATCTGCCTTTAAACTGTTACATTGTCATTTCGAGACAAAGTTGCTGTAGGTTGGTTGTCAGTAGTATATATCTATCAATTTATTTCATCTTTTAATAGCAACACATTCTACCACTAACAAAATATAGGACAAGTCACCTCAATGTGCTAATTGGTGCTATCAAGCAAGGTTGGCTCAAGCTTTTTTAGGACTTTAGGCGAAAAATTTAGCGAGATATTGGTAAATTAGAGATATTTTTAGAAATAGAAAATAATTATATTATTTGTTTGGAAAATAAGAAATATCAAAGTAAATATTTACTAAAATGTAATAATTTAATAATTTTAATAATTTATATTACAATTAACTAATCAATTAGGGAAATTTTATTTTTTGTTTTTTATATAAAAATTAATAATAATTTTGTAATACACTTAAATATAGAGGCATAAAATTTTTATGGGCCCATTCTATTTGGGGTGAGGCCATAGGTGACCGCTTAAGTTGGCTAAAGGTCGAGCCACCTATGTCAAGCCAATTACTATTTCAAGCCAGTCTGTTCTTATTGATTCTTAGTTTTGAAGATTCACTTGTTTTAATTTGTTGCAGAGCTCCAAAAGGGAATCTGCAGAAGAGACTCCTGTAACGCCGCCACTGACCAGAGAACGCTTACCCCGTAATTTGTATCGTCCAACTGAGATGGGAATGGGATACTCATCATCAGATTCACTTGATCATCACCCAATGTATGCACATAATTACTATGACTCTGGTGGCCTCACCTGTACCCCAAAACTGTCCAACATCAGTGGGACCAAGACAGAGACATCGTCAATGGATGCCTCTATTAGAAGTAGCTCGTCAAGGGGTGCAGATCGCTCAGAAGAACTATCCATCAGCAATGCTAGTGATCTGGAGAATGAATGGGTTGAACAGGATGAGCCAGGGGTTTACATCACTATCAGAGCCTTGCCAGGGGGCAAAAGAGAGCTCAGACGAGTCAGATTCAGGTGAGCTTCTACTGCAAATTTTATGATAATCTCTCAGGAAGTATACCATGTGAAAGAACTATGGCACAGAACTGTAGACAAGCATGTTTTGTTTTGTTTTTCTTTACAGCCATAAATTTAGTAACTCCATTGATGTGGAAAAATAAAATGTTTTCTAGTGTACGCGAGAGTGTGATTCACTGCTGCAGATTTTTGCACCATCTGAAAAGGACAGGTTACCTGAATTTGTATTCTCAGCATAGACGACTGCAGTGCTTTTCTTCTTTAATTTGAGAAAACCATTGTAATTGACCTCTCTGGAAGAAGAATGAGCTTGAAGAACTTTTTGGGAAATTTAAAATATCACATCCTTCTGCGGATTGAGTATGACTTTAGGTAGATGATCCTGCATGTTGTCAAGTTGAATAATACTACCTGCCTCTGCCTGCCTTAATATTGCTTACTCTAATACTATTCTTAAATTGCTGACACTATATTATGGATTTAGTGAAGAAATGTATTTTGGTTAATCAAATTTTCTGTTAGGAATCCTTTACTTAATCGGGTGTTCTGTTCTATGCATTTGTGACGCAGTCGAGAAAGATTCGGGGAGATGCATGCTAGACTGTGGTGGGAAGAGAATAGAGCAAGGATACATGAACGGTACTTGTAATGGGCATACATATTAGCTGCTGGTTTTTTTTCCTACATTGGGGCTGTGTCTTCCTCATTTATTCTGTAATACTAGTAGAGTCTTTGCTCTAGTGATCCTTCAGCAAGTCGAACTGTGAAGGTTTTTCACTTGGTAAATGCTTGAGAATTGAGATGATCCTTATGGGATACAGGTGGTGAATACAGGTGGTGAACTCAATTTATATCAGTGGTATTTTTTTGTTTTTTTTTTTCAAGTATTGGTGGGTAAAGTGAGGTTGAGCATCCCATTATGGCCTGAAAGTCACAGGTTCAAATCGTGGAAACAGTCTCAAAAAAGTATGAGCAAGGCCGGATATAATGAATCTTCCTCCAAAAACCACAATGTGGGAAGTCTCGTGCACGGGGCGTATCCTCCTCCTGCTAGTGGGTAAAGAGCATCAATTGTGTATTTGGAGTTTGGTCAATACATAATAAAAAAAAAGGGTACTGTCTCCTTTGCTAGCTCTTTCTATGTGAGAATCAAGAAAAATCATGCTACACTGCTGTTGATATTTTGTGCTTGAGCTTGTGTGTAATTTATTTTACTCTATTAACATGATATAAGGGAAATAGGGAATTCATAAGTCAACACCTCAAATATGAACATAAAATATAGAATATACAAAAAGTCATGAAACATCGGTTTGATCTCCAGTTTTTCGAGCACAGATTTTATGGAAATTTAAGAAGAAAAAAAAAATAAAAAAAAAGAATAATAGTTAAACATAAATCCAAAGTATTCTATTAAAGATAACCTTTACTGGGTTTTAAGCATCCCAAACCAACACGATGTACAACACTCATGAACAGTTCACCATCCCATTCACAACCCAAATTTTTACAATTTGTCACTGCCACTGAGAATTGGGTCCACTGTAAATGATCTGTAACCGATTTAATTAAATTAAATCACCAACCTTGCTGCATGTTCTAGAACCCGACGATGAGAAAGACTTGTGTGGGACGGCGTGTGGATGACGTGGCGTATGGATGACGTGATATTATTTTAACATACATTAAATTTGACATTAACCAATAATAATAGAGAGACTTAGTAATTAACACATATCATGTATTTATTGATGGGATATATTCAATATGTCTCATATAAATTTCTCTTCCCGACTATACTCACATGGTTGGCGCCTATATTCATTTAAAAGTGACACATATCATGTATTTATTGACGGAATACATTCAACATGTATTTATTGACGGGATTCATTCAGCATGTCAAATAGTGTATGGTAGACCCCCATCTTCTGTGCCAATGTATGTAAGAGGCGGTTTGTCTTTAGAAGCCAATGTTGTCTTTAGAAGCCAATGACTTTGAATTAATGGAGAGAGATGATATGTTAGCTCAACTCAAAGCCAATTTGCATAAAGCTCAGGAACGTATGACTACATTGTCCAACAAACATACGGTAGACAAGCAATTTGGAGTAAGAGACGAGGTTTGGGTGAAACTTCAGCCTTACCGACAGCAGTCATTAGCTAAAAGAGTGACCAACAAGCTCAGTATGAGTTTTTTTTGGCCTTATCTTATCAACAAACGCATTGGACCAGTGACTTATTCCTTACAGTTGCCTGAATCCTCCAAAATACATCCTCTATTCCATGTTTCCCAGTTGAAGGCATATAAAGCTCGCATTCCAGTTACTATAGACATGGTGACACAATTGCCTAGCAGTGAGGAAGGCTTTGTGTTACAGCTCTTGGCAGTTGTTAACAAACGAGTTGTCCATAGGGGATGCCATCAGGTACATCACGTGCTGATTCAATGGAAGCACTTACATGTTGAGGATGCTACATGGGAAGATGTGATCACCTTCCAGGCTTTATACCCTGCCTTCGACCTTGAGGACAAGGTCCTTCTCCACGAGAAAGTAATGTTACGATGGATCAGAGTAAAGAACTGCATCAACAGATTGAGCCACATCTGGAGAAGAGGGTTAGCACAGAGGATCAGCTCCAAACCGAAGGGATTCAAAGATTATGTGTTGAGTTAGAATTATTGAGGGCCGAGTAATTGGCGGTAAAAGTAGTTAGGCATTTAAATGTTTGTTATGAAAGTAGTTGTGTTTCGTTAGCAGCACGTGGGGGTTGTTAGCAATTAGTTGACTCCCTAATAACATAATATAAAAGCTGTAAACTGTATGTAATGAAATAATAATCATTTGCTACAAACAACAAAAAATTGGAGAGTTTCGTGGGTTTAATCTCGAATCAAAACCTAACAACAAGAAAGTCAAAGGTTAGTAGTGGGATCGAAGTCAAGCCGGGATTAACTCGAGGTCAATAATAAATTATTAATATATATTATATTTAAATATTACAAACATAAATAAATTCAAAAAACAATATAGCTACATATTATAGGTGTTCAAATTTTCGAATCAATTGCCAACCTGACCCGCTCAGGTTTTAAAAAAACTCATGTTCGGGATTACCTGACCTGACCCGTAAATATCAAGTTAGGTCACGAGTTTAATTTTCAAACCCGGTCCGCATTTCTCATAATAAAATTTTTACTATTTTACTAAAATTTTATTAATTTTTAAATTTTTTACTATTATTTCAATTATTTACTACTTTTATTATCTTGAAACTTTTTATTTTGACATATTTACGAGACACAAAATAACTAGTATTTATATATCAAAATAATTAATACATAAAGAAAAAATATATTTTTTTGACGACCCGACCAACCCACTCGGGTTTAATAATACAAATTTCAGATTTTGGGTTTTCTTATCCTCTTGACTCGACCTGCTCGGGTTTAATAAGTTCGACTCAAACCCGACCGTAAACACCCCTACTACTTATATACTTATTATAAAATATCATTCCATAATACATTTTAACGACCTCATAGTGAAGTGGTTTGATTGGTTTTGAAAATCAGATCGGACCGACCGGTTAAATTGGTCGAATTGGGAACCGGCTGTGAGTTCGGTCAAACATTAAAAATCGGACCTAAAAAAACTATCAAAATCGGTGAATCGGATCGGAACGGTTCTTAAATTTTTTGTAAAACCAAAAATTTAAATTTAATATTTTTTTTAATCATTTTAATTAATCAAAATTATTATTTTATCGATTTAATCGGAACTGTTCAACCGATCAAAACAGTAAATCACCAATTCGATGACTGTTTCGATTTTTTAAAACACTTGAGTATTAATTGTTTCGGTCGGTCAAAATTTATATTGCCATTCCATTAAAAATCTAACGGTGGATATGAATCATAGATGCAAAACCCTAACGTCATATCCACTGATAAAAGTATAAAACCCACCATTAGCATAAGTCTCGATTCTTAAATCTTCGCCTCTGCATAGAGTCGCCAAAGCAAATAGCCTCTCAAAGAAACACCATCTTTGAGTTCTCTTCACAATCTCTTTATCACACACAGCTGAAGCCATTATTAGGGTTTTATTATTCATTGTATTTATATAAACCCACTTCTCGTAAACCTTTTACTTTTCATCTTCTTCCTTTTTCCTTTATTTTTTTTTTTTTTACAAAAATTGGGTTAAAACTTGCACATGTACTGAGGCACCGAGACTAATGAAGTTTATCGATCGGTAGCCTAATCAATTTTGTTGTGCAAGATGGAAGCAAGGGATACGCTTTGCAGCTTAAACTCTTAAACATGATTTTGCTGCCTGTTCATGCCCTTACATATATATTTTAAAATTTTTTTCTTGATCCATTAATAATAATAAGTCGCCCCCTTGGAACCGTCAAATCCGAATCAGTTGACTGATAAAACCGGTTGAATCGACTGGGTTTTTACCAGTTCAATTGTGAATCGAGTTAAAGGGATCTTCTGGACCGCATCTTAGATTGGGTTTCTTATAAAGAGAATAAATACTAAAGTTTTTAATTATTATTGTTGTTTTGTAGGCCCTTTCTTGGATTGGGCTTTTGGCTTTTATGGAGTTTTGTTCAACAATATTATTTTAATCGTCATTAGGATTTTGTGTTGATTCCGTTAGATTTTGATCGTAATAAATCACGGTGTCGAAAGTTTGAAGGATTCTGGTATGACAGAAGTATTTTTGTTAGGGTTAATGCATTATTTAGGATGCTGATCGGACGGTGGAGAAACGAGTGTGCAGGGGATTTGGTGAACTGCGAAGTGGGGGAGATGGGATTTCTTTTATTTTCTTTTTTTTAATTATCTAATTGTATATTAAAAGATTGTCAAATGACTAAAATATCTTATAGTAAAAATTTAACTCTCTTAATTGTTTGGGTGGGTTCTTAATACATTCTCATAACTTCATGTTTATAAGTGAAGAATTTAAAGTCAATGAGATTTTCCATGTGGAAAATTGATAATTACCTTTTATAATTACTACTAAACTTATAATATTAATTAGATCTTGTAAATTTTGAAATATTATATTATTTTATTATTAAATTTACGATAAAGTAATTCTGAATCTAACTCCTTTTCCCTTCAAGTCTGTAATTCTTTAATTCGACTATTTGAGATTCACTTATCTGACACGTCCGCACATAATATTTTTAACAATAGTATTTTTTGACACATTTGGTGGGATCCAGTAGCAGTAGGATGTAGCAAAAAAAATGTAATTTTGGAAAGATGTTGCCATATATGATGTGGAAGTTACCCCTACAACAATAAGGTAAGGGCAAAAATGGATCGTTCCATACTTAGTGGAGCAAATTGAGAGGAACCTTAGGGAACTCAAATTCTAGCTGGACTTGTTGTTGGATCCAAAGGTGACACGGTTTCACCAACTAGTTTTAATACTAGTTAGCTAGTTAGGAAAAAGTCTTATTGACTTTGTAGAAGATTGAATAACACATTTCTGGGCAAACTTCTAACTCTAGGTGTGAGCGGAATGAAAGACATGAAGTAATTTTAAAGTATGATGAACTCATGAGGTCAATTGTAGGAGCAAAGCGGGATTTACCGTTATGCCTATGATGCTCGGCGACCACGACACTGTTGGGCTCGCATCCCGTAGAGAGTACGGAGTAGCCTGCGGGGGGACTAAACCAGAGAATAAAAGAGTCGCCACCCAGCGTGAATTGGGAAAAGATTTAAGGCCGCACTCACCCATCGCAAGGGAAGACCTTAAACCGTTGGGTTCGGAATGATCCCTTACTTATGCCAATACAATGGACGGGTTCACACAATGGTATATCCAAGTCTTATGCAGTTCATGCAAGGTAATTCAAATAGACACAAATTTGCACACCCATAAATATTAATAATCACAACAATATAATTCCAAAAGCATATTAAATAAGAAATATGAGATGCGATAACGAAAATTATAATAAACGGTCAAAGACGGGAAAATCGTCAATAAATAAATAGCAAATAAAAAAGGGGGTTAATCACGCATGTCTGAGTATTTCCCAAGTGGCACGTGGAGTTGTATCCCAAGAACAAACCGAACTATCGTCAATTCGAATTCGTCTACAGAATTTACGTCTGTATTTCCATCCGATATATCACAAGAGATAATAACATACATAATCATCAACATGAACAAACAAAATAAAGGTGAAGTAATAAAATAACGGTAAATAGACATAACAAAATAAAGGCGAAATAATAAAATAACAATAAAAGTGAACAAATAGATAAAGAAAATAACATTAAATAAATAACAAAATGTCGAAGAAATAAAAGAATGTGACCAGAAATTTGGCCGTCTTTGATGTAGGACTTCGCATACCTGGCTGGACGTATTTCACGTCCAGCCAGACATGCAGCGTCCGAAACTATAAAAATAAATGTGGTAAGGGTATCCTCAGGTCTTACCTTTTAAGTTGCTTTCTCGGAAGTGCGTTAGGCCGTCGCCGGAATGATCGCTGGTTCACTATTTTTGCTTGCTGTTTCGCTGTTTCTGCTCACTGTTTTCTCGATTTCTGCTCACTATTTCTATTTCCCTGTTGCTGGTTGCTGTTTTGCTGTTTCTGGTTGATATTTTACTGTTTTTTGGTTGCCGTTTTGCTATTTTTTGGTTGCTGTTTTGTTGTTTTTTTTTATGATTTTGCTTGCTGTTTTGGTTATTTTGGCTTGCTGTTTTGGTGCTGTTTGTTCGGTGATTGGTTAGTTGATTTTTTTATGGTTGGCTGGCTGTTTTCCATTTGGTTTCGGTGATGCTGCTATTTTATTGTTTCAGTGGCTGTTTTTGCGGCTTTCAGGTGGTTGTTTTACTGTTTTTGGTCTTGGTTGTTTTGTTATTTTTCTCTTCTGTTTTTCGGTTGTTTTGTTCGGTTGTTGGCTTTGGGGTTTGTTTTTGTGATTTGGTGTTATGGTTTTGTGTTATGGTTATTTTGTGTTTCGGTCTTCACTGTTTTGGGTTTCGGTGGTGGATCCTTTATTTTTCCTAGGGTTGCCGTCTAAAGAAAGAAGATGAGAGAGTCATAGAGTTCTTTTTTGTTTGTGTCAAGTTGTCATTTAAGGTGAAGAAGAGAGGTCTCCATTTGATGATGAAAAAATGTCTCTTTTATAATGTTTTGAAATGATCTCAAAATAAGGAAACAAATCATGTTGATTTGGGAGATATATTGTCAATTTATTTTGGGAATAAAATCCTCTAAATTTGGTGATGAGGTGATTTCAAATCTGTTAATTTGGCAAGGATGGGATCCAAATCTTGTTAAATTGGCAAGTGTTGATAAGGGGATTTGGATATGTGGATTGCATGGGGTTTTGGATGGATTGAATGAGATTTGGGCGTGTAAGGTGTAGGCTTGCATGGGCCGGTTGGGGCAAAGGCTATGAGGAGAGAGAGGAATGTTGTATGGTTTGATTCTAATTTGTGTTTATAATACATAAAATGTGAATTTCAAATTCATTTACCATGAATTTGGCTTTCAAAAAGTCAAGCCTTAATGGCTCCAACCACACACATCACTCCATCAATCCATCAATCAATGAATAGTGACTGGCGTCAATCACTCAAAGTGAAAGACATCTATCACTTGATTGACGAATGATGTGACGCTAGAAGCGACTAGCGATTTGACGCTTGATTTGACTTGCGTGCCGCACTCGAATTCAAAATGTGAATGCGCTCGCAAATAATCTCGGGCTCGAGTTCGCTAATTCCAAATTAACGAATTATCCGTTGCGACGTAATTAAATCTAATTTAATTAAATAATCATGCCTAGCATAATTACTATTGACGTCGCTAAAGAATTAATTCTAAATTAATTAGTTCGCCCGAATTAAAAACTAATTTTAATTCCGCGTCGAAATCTAATTTCGTTTAATATATCAAATATATTAATTAATCGATTAATTCCAAATTAATCGTTTTTCTCTCTTTAATGATATTTTATCCCAGATAAAATATCTCCGTAATTAATCCCAGATTAATTTTCTCTCTCTTCTAATTAATTACAGATTAATTTAGAGTGTGAGTCATACGTCATCGGTGAATCTTCGGGAAGCGACCCATGAGATCCCCTGATATGTTGGCAATAAATACGGTCGTCGGACTATCCGAACACTTAAGTACCAAGTACCACGCGTTTGTACCGATTTATAAGATAAGGTTGGCTTCTAGCAAAGCGCCATGCCTACCCAATTCTCCAGAAATATCTTTACAGGAATAAGGATCTATATCAGGCGTAGTATACATAGTATTGCGTATGTCGATCCAGTATCGGATGATCACGTGCTAGGCCTGGGGCTGGAATTGTGTCTGCCCCGTACGAAGCACATGTCGGATGTCTGGTAACTAGTCTCTATAATCGGATAAACATGACCTTGTCATTTTATCCCGATGACTGCAGTACTTAAGAGTACTAGTACCGTATCTTACGTGACCATCATCTCCATATGACTGAAGTGATACTTCCGTCTTGACACAACACCCAACACACTACGATTCTCAATATACCCAGCATAGGTGTACATAGAACCTGTTAAAGCCCTGGACGACCGCAACCAAAGTATATTGATTGTCGCAAGTATTAGCGGTGCAAGTCTCAGGTTAAGACCAAATACCCTACCCCCTGATTTCGGACTTCCATAGACACATAGTCATACTACCAATGGAATTCCGAGATGGTCTATCCAGAGCGAAGCTGTTTCCCGTACCATCGGTAAAACACAACCTCCTATTACACTTGCATGAGTATCCTATACCCAAAAATATGAGAACTATGCCGTTGTGCCCTCACAACGCGCACAAGTGTAATACTAGTCTTTTATGTATTTATCGATGTCCAATCTCGATAATACTCTGACTAGGGATATTTAATGATTTATCCTTCGTTGACTGATACTGTCTCATATCATTCTCAATCCAGGAACAAATCATAGGGACCTCCTATCATTTATACATCTAGGTTATCTAATCACAAATGATAAGAGTGCAATCTCCTTTGTCACATAGTTAATTTGTACAACAACACCATGATCTGTACAAATAGTGACGCTATGGGTCATAATTGTCCAAAAATCTCCCACTTGGCCTATAACCAGTTACTCGAGTGTCTTACACCCGAACTATGTACAGTTGGCTCAAACTGTTGAGAAAAGGCTTTCGTCAGCGGATTTGCATGATTATCGTCTGATGCGATTTATACGATCATCACATCGCCACGATGTATGATCCGTACGAATCAGATGAATATCGAAGTATGTATCTGTATCGTTGATGAGACCATTAATTCTTTAGCCTGTGCTCAAGCTTAGCTCAGCTGCTAACATAATTATATCTAATCTAATTAGATTTATTATCGACCCAGAAGCTTCTATTGCTGCCTCAGCTGCAACAATATTCCGCATTTGTTGTTTATTCGGTAACAGTATCTTACTTGGAAGATTTCCAGCTCACTGTTCCGTTATTCAAACTTTATTGTACCGTTGTTGCGACTTATAGTCGTCTTATCGGTTAGGAAACTTACAGTAGTGATCCCAGTCAATTCAAGTTCTCCTTCTCCATAGACTAAGACAACATCCTTAGTTCTATAAGATACTAACGGATGTTCTTAATATCAATCCAGAGACTATCACTAGGATTGGCCTGTTTGTGAATCCATATGCTTAAAGCGTATGAGACACCAGGTCGCGTACATTTTTTAATGTACGATTTCTCGGAGAGTTTTCATGAAAGCCAAGCTTCACACGATAGTTTTTTTTATTATGGGAATGTCATTTCCAAGAAATGACATATTATCATTATTTATAAGACATTCACTGTCAGTGCTCTCCCACTAACCCTCTTATATACACAATAATCATTTTCGTTTTAAATTAAATCATAAACCATTATGATTACATCAAAACGAAAATTCCAAGAACCTAATGCTTGCTTCAATCCAAACATGGATCGAATAACCTGCAAACTTTGTTTGCTAGTTTTGGTACGACAAAACCGATAGGATGTTGTAAACATCCTCCAAATGGTTTCCTTTTCAGGAAAGCGATTTTCCCGTTAAGCTGACATATTTCATAAATGAAACATGCAGCTTTAGCAAGCATTATCCAAATGGATTTACCATGGCAACAGGTAAAAGATTGAATCGTAATCAACACAATGTTGATAACGATACCTTTCCGTTAAAAGCCTAGCTTTTAACGTTGGTATGTTACCTTCCATGTATGTCTTCCTTGAAGACTTATATTGTACCAATAGGCACAATACATTGCGGTACATCAACTAGTGTCCAAACTAAGTTGATATACATGGAATCCATTTCGGACTCATGACACTTTGTCATAATTAGGGAGTCTATACCTTGTATCACTTCCTCATACGTAGTCAGTTGGTATACCTTAAAAGATAGACATCTTTATGAGGTGAGATCAGAAACCCATACCCCAGGTTGTTTTCTGACTCTCTCCGACTTACGTGGTTCTTGTGTATTCGAAGATTACAGGTAATAGTTTCATCCTTGATGAACTATTTATGTTCCATTAAGATTCGGTGCCTTGAACAGTATTACTCCGATTTTCATCGAGTTTTACTATCCTCCCACTTACCACTGCATATCGGTATTCCTCTTAGGAAAACCGCATGGCGAGCAACAATTAAATTGTTCTCATGTGAGATGTATAAGTACTATACTTATGGTATCCCTAGGATAACCTACAATTGGCACTTATCCTATTTGGGTTTTAGTTTGGTATCATCCAAACATATGCCTAGCATACCTAAATGTACATGAATGAGAAACTCGGTTTCTTTCCCGTTTATATCTAATATGAAATCTGTCTAACAGATTTTAATGGAACCTTATTCTAAATAAGTTCTGCACTTTTTATGCTTATCCGTTGAAGGAAATGGTAGCTGAGAGCGACTCAGGATTAACCTTATCATGTCTAAAAAAATTCGGTTACTCTGTTCGGACACACCGTCATAATGACGTGTTCCGGGAGGAGTCCTCATTGAAAGAATACTATACTCTTTCAAGTATATTAGAAACTTATTGCTTAAGTATTTTCCATTACGGTCTAACCGTGACGGTATAATACTTTAACAGATCTGTTTGTCTATTTCGTGTCGAAACTATAAAAGTTTCTGATTTGTGTTCTTCAAAAGAAACACATAACCATAACGAGATGCCACATCCGTAAAGATCACGAAATATTCATATTCATCTCTAGCCTAGCTAGACATGGGCCCACTTGCTTCACTATGAACTAGGGCTAACAGATCGGTGACATTTACACTTTTACCAAGTAAATGTGTTTTAGGCAATTTGCCCAATAAACTAGATTCATAGACTTTATTTGAATGGAATTAAATCAGTCCTAGTACCCACTCTTCAAAAGTGTGGATATACGAGTCTTTTTAATTGTGTCCCAGACACCAATGCCACAATTAGTTTCTTCTGATCAAATCAGTTTGAGCTATTTGTTTGTCATGTTATATATTTGAGATTTATTTATATTCAAAATATAAATTCTGTTATTCACATCTAATGTGTTTATCTCAATATCATCTTTATATAATAAAACACTTTAGTGTTCTAGAATATAAAGGTTCACCCGCAGCGGGTTAAACACTGATATAGAGATAATGTTTCTAATCAAACTAGTTACATTATAACAGTTTCCTAATTTAAATACGCACCCGAGGGTAGTTCCTAAACTTAGGTATCTACGGTTAAAACAGCGACTTTCGTCCCGTTTCCGTTTCGCAGATAAATCTCTATTGAAGTCAGTATCCTGTTCAAAACAGATTCTGAACATCAATACATATATTTTATGTTCCACATTAAGTATTTAAAATCTAATTTTAATACTAGTAGTGAACATAATATTGACAAACATATTTGAAGTCAGAGCCTTGTTCGTCTTCAATTCCTTCATGTCTGCTTTGTCCAAACGGCAGTCACGCTTACGCGATCCCGTTTGCCACAATTTAGGCAGACATTTTTGGATATGTCCTTTATCTTCCCAGAAGATTATAATGATTTTGCCTTTGCCTATTTCAACACCCCAGAAGCCTTTGGCCTAGCCTTGGCTGACTAGAATATTGAAGTAAGGTGCGCCTTGCGCTATTTGCCTTATTGCAAATTTTGACTTTATCTCCTTGAGAATTGCCATTAACTCTCCAATAGTTTATTATTGCAATTTAGTACTTCTAAAATCTAAGTTTAGATTTATGAAGATCCTTCAATTTCATTATCATACTTTAAGGATCTAATCCTTAGTTCTGATTAAGAAATTAAGGAATCTACTGGGCAAGATTATCGGATTAAGCACTAAAGTTATCATCACATAAATCTTCCAAAGATTATGCTCTATTATTTGCTTAACTCCTGGCTTAGGCCTGATATGTTATTTTATCAAATAAAGTAACTTATTAGTTTCCAGGACCATCCTGAAATTTTATTCCCAATTTGAAAATTAAATCATTTAAATACATTTTCCCTAGGATTATGTTTTAAATGCTAATATTTCATTTTTATCTTGATTTTAATAGTCCAACTATTTAATCAACGATTTAGGTACTATTTATTATAATGATTATAATAGTCCAACTATTTAATCAACTATAAATTAAACTGTTTGAATATAGTCCAACTATCAATTAAAACAACAATTTAAATATTAGTCCAACTAACATTTAATATATATGACGAATGATATTTGAATGAGCGCGTATGGCAAGTAATTAAACGAATATTGCAAATTCAATTCTTGCCTCCCACTATTTTTCGCGCGAGCCTCTAACCCTCTGTCGAGTACTCGGGAAACCATGTTTCCTAGCGGGCTAGGATCCCGTTAAATATCACACAATCTTGACTTTGGCCAGCAAATTGTATGATAATTAACTAGGTAGATCTCTAAGATCAATTGGATCCAATCCAATTCCTAGATCCAGTAGGGGGACATCCAAGTCCGAAACATATATCTTATATATGCCAATATATCCAATATATTACCTAACCTTTTTCCTCTGAATCAACTAAGCCTTGGCTTTGGCACAACAAACTTAGTGATCCCAGTCAAGCGCGACCCATTGACCATGGAAAGCTTCGTAATCAATGTCGATGGACAAGAAGTGGTATTGACTTTGGCCAACAAACCACAACTTGGACAAGACACTGATATGGAACAAAGCTCTCGTGATTCAAACACATCCTCGACGGACAAGGCCTTGACTTTGGCCAACAAGCCAATGCCAGTCTCGGATCTTGAGTAAGAATCACTCAATGGAAGGAAAAACGCTTAATATTATTTGAGGGTGTTTCGTGTGCAAATTGGCAACCAATTTATTATCTTTGTTAAGGTCTCATCATCATACACCCTTAAACATGCATTCTAAATACATAATAAAGCGCGTATAATAAAATAATAATGATATGCGGATAGATACTTTACACATTGATCCTATATCAAATCTCTCCATTTCTCTCTTCCGCTAGCACAAGTATTTGCTTATACCCGTTACACTACACTTCTAGAGAAACCTCATTTACATTGAGGGGAATAGGTGAGAAGAGAATATAAAGAATAAGGAGGTAATAAGGCTGGACACGCATGTCCAATTAATAAATCAAATTTATTACAACAATTTCTAAAATTGTCCCACCATCTAATATCCATCCGATATTCATTATTCATGCATCGCAACCATGTATTCACACAAGCATGTTATCAATCAGTCTAATCAAATTAATTAATCTGATAATTAGTGACCATCCAATGTTCAAACAACGATTTGATTTTGCGTGAGTCAAACTTGTTTTTGCGAATAAGTACTCAAAGTACGAATTCTCGAATTAAATTAAACTACAAAATTAAATCCAATTCAATTTGCATTTAATACTAATTCACTTATTTAATTCCAAATTAAATATCACAATTTATTAATAACCTTTATGATTTAAATTCCAAATTTAATCGTTACGGGTCTTAAAGCCCGATTAATATCCAATATTAATTTAATTAAAGTCCAATGGGCTTTTAATTAATTTCTTTTGGCGTGGACTTTTAGTCAACTCGGGTCAAACCAATAACCAAAGTCCAATCCGGGAGTTACCCCATAAGCCCAGAAATCAATTTAGGCCCATTAGGCCCAATTAAACTTTAAAGGTCCATTAGTCGCATTTGGGCTTTATGGATGCGGTTTTGGGCCCAATTGGATCCAATCCATTTGGACTAAACCTAACTTGGTACAACCAAGCCCAATTAGCCCAATAACAACATTACAAGCCCAAATCCAATTTAAGCCCAATTAATTAAATTCCAAAAATCCAATTTTCCAATTTAATTACACTAAAGTGTATTACACAATTAATTACCCAAATCAATATTTCCAAAACATTAATTTATACAATTAATCATGCTCAATTACAACAAAACATGTCCAACATATTTCATCAAAAATCAAACCCAATAATCATGCTCAAAGTCTCGGCATTGGAGGGGTTATTTTGTCCAATTCAAATTCAATCCAAACCAACATTAAATCAATATCCCCAAATGATTTCCAACACATCCAATGATCAAAAAATCAAAAATTCAAGACAAATAGGGTTCCTTAACTTTCGGCCAAGCTAAGATAATTGGGGAAAATTGTTCCAAATAATTTTTCAACAAATTGATCCAATCAATCCTCAATTAAAACACATTTAAACATATTCATTCATCCAATTTCATAAATCATGCTCATACACATTTTTACCCAAATTTTAACCCTAAACAATTTCATGCTTAACCTTGCTCAAGATACCATTGTTGGTATTTGCTAAGGTCCCAAGATCATTAAACAAGCATGAAACAAGTGCAAATACAACGAGGGAGTTGCGGAATACTCACATCGATCGGTTGAGCGACGCGGCAACGAATAAAACTTGAATTTCTGCCTCCAACAGCTCACGGCAGTGAGCTTACTTCAGTCCTCCAAATTCGGCCATGGGTGAGCTCCAAGCTCCGTCAAACGATTCCTGGCTCATGGGTGGACTTCCCTATCACCTTCGCATGACTTCGTAGTGTGCTAGCACTCCCGATTTTGCCACAAAATCGCGACTCTAAGCTTCCCTATGGCTCTCGGTTTTCAACAGAAAAACAGAAGGTTTTTCAGCCCCTTGGGCGTGTGAGAGCAAGAAGAAAGAGAGGAGATAGATAAGTGTTGTATGGTTTGATTCTAATTTGTGTATCTAATACACAAAATGTGAATTTCAAATTCATTTACCATGAATTTGGCTTTCAAAAAGTCAAGCCTTAATGGCTCCAACCACATACATTAGGGGTGGGCGGGGTTCGGTTTGATTCGGTTTTTTCTAAAAACCGAACCAAATCATATTTTACGGTCCGGTTTTTTTACCTCTCAAACCAAACCATTAAATAACGGTTTGGTTCAGATTGAAAATTTTTTAAACCAGCGGTTTACGGATTGGTTCGGTTCGGTTTACATATTATTCTACTTAAAAAAAATTCATCTACTTAAGTGAAGAAAAAAAAACAAGTTTAGTGAACAAATAGTATGAAGTGCTACGGTGTAAGCTGTGACTCCAAAGAACACATGCACTCAATAGAGTATTGAAAAATTAGCCATAATTAATTCATGTATTTTTTAAAATTACCTCATAATGATGCTACCATCATTCTAATTAAGAGACAAATCCAACAGCTTACTTTCAAGAATAAACCATAAAACAAAAAATTTAAGATTAAAATTATTAACAATTAAATTTAAGAATAAAAGTATTAACAAAAAAATATATTAAAAAAAAATTAAGAATAAAAGTATTAACATACTAATAAAAAGAAAACATAAAGTAAAATTAAAAGAAAATGCAAATCTTTTTATAAAAATATATAATTTTTTAATTATAACGGTTCAGTTCGGTTTAACAGGTGCGGTTCGGTTGAGCATCTGAACCGAACCGTAAACCGTTTGGGGTGGGCCAATCCGAACCGCAAACCGAACCGTTAGAAAAAAACCGTAAATTTGGTCCGGTTTGGTTCGGTTAGCGGTTTGGTTCGGTTCGGTCGGTTTTTTTGCCCACCCTGAACACACATCACTCCATCAATCCATCAATCAATGAATAGTGACTGGCGTCAATCACTCAAAGTGAAAGACATCTATCACTTGATTGACGAATGATGTGACGCTAGAAGCGACTAGCGATTTGACGCTTGATTTGACTTGCGTGCCGCACTCAAATTCAAAATGCGAATGCGCTCGCAAATAATCTCGGGCTCGGGTTCGCTAATTCCAAATTAACGAATTATCCATTGCGACGTAATTAAATCTAATTTAATTAAATAATCATGCCTAGCATAATTACTATTGACGTCGCTAAAGAATTAATTCTAAATTAATTCGTTCGCCCGAATTAAAATCTAATTTTAATTCCGCGTCGAAATCTAATTTCGTTTAATATATCAAATATATTAATTAATCGATTAATTCCAAATTAATCGTTTTTCTCTCTTTAATGATATTTTATCCCAGATAAAATATCTCCGCAATTAATCCCATATTAATTTTCTCTCTCTTCTAATTAATCCCAGATTAATTTAGAGTGCGAGTCATACGTCATCGGTGAATCTTCGGGAAGCGACCCATGAGATCCCCGGATATGTTGGCAATAAATACGGTCGTCGAACTATCCGAACACGTAAGTACGAAGTACCACATTTATACCGATTTACAAGACAAGATTGGCTTCTAGCAAAGCGCCATGCCTACCATTCTCCAGAAATATCCTTACAGGAATAAGGATCTATATCAGGCGTAGTATACGTAGTATTGCGTATGTCGATCCAGTATCAGATGATCACATGCTAGGTCTGGGGCTGGAATTGTGTCTGCCCCGTACGAAGCACATGTCAGATGTCTGGTAACTAGTCTCTATAATCGGATAAACATGACCTTGTCATTTTATCCCGATGACTGTAGTACTTAAGAGTACTAGTACCGTATCCTACGTGACCATCATCTCCATATGACTGAAGTGATACTTCCGTCTTGACATCAGACCCAACACACTACGATTCTCAATATACCCAGCATAGGCGTACATAGAACCTGTTAAAGCCATGGACGACCGCAACCAAAGTATATTGATTGTCGCAAGTATTAGCGGTGCAAGTCTCAGGTTAAGACCAAATACCCCTACCCTGATTTCGGACTTCCATAGACACATAGTCATACTACCAATGGAATTCCGAGGGGGTCTATCCAGAGCGAAGATGTTTCCCGTACCATCGGTAAAACACAACCTCCTATTACACTTGCATGAGTATCCTATACCCAAAAATATGAGAACTATGTCGTTGTGCCCTCACAACGCGCACAAGTGTAATACTAGTCTTTTACGTATTTATCGATGTCCAATCTCGATAATACTCTGACTAGGGATATTTAATGATTTATCATTCGTTGACTGATACTGTCTCATATCATTCTCAATCCAGGAACAAATCATAGGGACCTTCTATCATTTATACATCTAGGTGATCTAATCACAAATGATAAGAGTGCAATCTCCTTTGTCACGTAGTTAATTTGTACAACAACACCATGATCTGTACAAATAGTGACGCTATGGGTCATAATTGTCCAACACCTTAGACCTAACTGATGAGTGGACCCAATAACCATAGTGACTACCATCAGTATCAATCCTCTCGAGTTCTTCCTCAAAGTAGACCTATAAAATAGAAAATACTGGAGAGGGTGGAGGTTAGATCATTGGAATGACCTAGTGAGTGGACAGTTTAAAGCGAGAACTAAAATGCTTTATGAAAAATTTATTGTTCTGAAAATTAAATCATCTTAAGAAAGCTAATCTTTTCTGAAAACTCTTTTTTTGTTTGAAAACAAATCTATTTCTGTAAAATATTTCTAGAAACTTATTTTTTTTTGTAAAACTCTGAGATCTCACATAAAACTAATTCTTGTAAAACTCTTTCATAAAACCGTCATTCAGAAAAATCACATCTGGAAAACAACTGATGTGTGGGGGCGTTACGTATAGCTGTCCCCCCACACGTCTAACTAGTGTCTTCGGGCATTATGTATCGTCGTCCCACAAGTCACTGAACTAGATACATTTGAGCTAATCAATGTTATCATCCTGACTCTGAAATTTGGATTTAGGAGCATTACGTATCGCCGTCCCCCAGTCTTGAAACTACATGTGTACATGTCTCTATATCCTTCAATTCCATAATCCGTCAATTCCAAAAGTCTCTAAGATTGGGGTTTTCCCCCAATCTAAAAAAAATTCATAAAAAACTCTTATCAAAATATCAAAGCACAATAGTATTTCTCAACTGATCTAAAAATAGTCTTAAACTTATCAAAATATTTCAATAATTTTAGCCTCATCTCAAAATATAACTTAGATATCATCAAATCAAATTCATATTACTTTATAAAATCAAGAAAATATTATGAAAAGAAAGTATCCACTCACAGATTTGGGAACTGACTGGCACTACTTCACGGTGTCGAAGAAAGTTGTGGTTCCTGCCGACAGTCTATAATCGATAAACTTTATTAGAACATAAGTTGTGAGAAATACTTCTGATCAATAAATAAAATATACAATGTATGAATACTTGACTTCGCTGAGTTACTAACTTATAAGCTTGGTCTATGAATTTTTACGGGCTAAGGTTTAGAGTTACACAAGTATTGGAGAGGGAATTTAGATTCTACTAGTCACTAAGAATTCACTGCCCAAACGCCTAAGTTTGTTTGGGAATGAATATGGAGCTGAAATTTTAATAAATGGTCTTTAATGTATCTTGTTTTTGATAATTATTACAGATATCAATTCCGATATCAGAAACTCAAGTTATGAATCGAAGTTCAGCGGCTGTCCAAACTAAAAACTGGGTACAGTGGCAGCAGATCACCCGAATTCAAAAATTCGGTCCGGCCTCATCTTAAATCCAAAAATTCTGAATTTTGGATATGGTACTCCCCTATGTGTCTATTGTATCCATAAATTTACACTTCATCAATCAGATATCACAAATACAGTGGCAACAGATCGCCCGAATTCAAAAATTCGGTCCGGCCTCATCTTAAATCTAAAAATTCTGAATTTTGGATATGGTACTCCCCTATGTGTCTATTGTATCCATAAATTTACACTTCATCAATCAGATATCACAAACCTGACTTATAAGTAATTCTTCAAAGCCTGTCCAGAAAGCGTCCTAAACCAACACTGCTACATAACTTTCTTAATTCGCCTTCACATCTAATTCCTTCAATCTGAAATCCCCCAACATAATTTTCATTATTTTAAAAACCCTTTATAATATATGAATTATGATTATTTTCTTTAATTAATTTGAGTTTAACATTACGTCGAACCTTTGGTGTACAAAGTGCACAAACTTTACCATTTCTATAACCAACACAACATCAACACTACTCATGCTATAAAATTTCCTACACAAGAACCAACACATATCATCATCAAAACCATAAAAATATAACCCATAAATTCGGCCATGAACTAGTAAAAGGCCATTTTTGAGTTTTCAACCCCAAATCACAACAAACTTATTTCAATCACCAACAAGTACATGAACCATCACCATTATTCATCAAGAACAATAAAAATCACCTTCCCTTAGGCATGGAGAATTCAGCCAGCACCTACACAATTTGGAAAAATTGGGAATTTTCGACACAAAGCGTATTCTATGTGTATAGTTATGGAATGCATGAATAAGCGCTCTAGCTAGCCTAACCAGGTCCAAAAAACAAATCATCCTCACCCCTAGGGTTTATGGAGTGCGAAATGGGGAAAGAAAAACATGATGAAAAAAAATCTAAAATTGGTGAAAGAATAAAGGTTAGAAGCTTACATGTATGAAGAATGAGCTAGGAGCCTTCAACTTGGGCTTGAGAAATGAAGAAGAACTTGAAGCTTTCAAGAGATGTGAGGAAGCTCTCCCCCTAATGTTTTTTGCTTCTCATTTTAGGGATGAATGAATAGTGCCTAATATTTATACTGGGCGCTGATTTTTGAGTGAAAAGAAGTGGTTTAAGTGGTGCCACATGGCACAATCTAAAGCAGTCCACGTTTTTACTATGGCTGCCACTAAAATAATGATTTTCGACTTGGTTTTGTTCTTTATTTGAGAAAATGATCAACATAAAAGTTGTAGAACTCGGTCTTAGCTTTCTGAAGATATACAATTCATGGAAATTGGAGATCAGACCAAAAAATTACGTCCATATTACTAAAACTAACCTATTGACTATGTTAAACTAAAATGAGGTATATAAACTGAAAATTTTTCCGGCACCTCCATACAAGATTCTGTTGGGATATATGCCCAAGAGCATAATGCAATATGTAAATGAGATTATATTTTAAGTAATAATCAATGCGGTTATTCATTTATTAAAATATTGATTTTAAAGTTGCATATTATAAATGTAACATATGTCATCCCTAATAATATATAGATCGGAATCAAGCTAAGTTTGCCTATTCAAATAAGGGCTATCACTCTGAGGCGTATCATATTCATATCATGATGTAATATATACATACGAGTTGATACGAGACTCTTAAGGTGGTTTCTAACACGATGGGTGGAACTGGAGTGAATTAAAAACTAATTTGGCGATATTTTGATCTCGCGTCGCGACACAAACATTCCAGAAATGGCTCTAAATTTTCCACTACGCGTCGTGATGCTAAACCCTTCTGCGTCACGACGCAAACCCAATTTCCAAGTTTCTGTATTTGCTTCCTCAAGCCTATTTTCTTCCCAAATACAACCCCAAAACTTCTATATCAATTTTTATTGCATAAACCATTCCATTTGGCCTCAAATAACATCCACAACACTACCAATATCTCACTCAAAATCAACTTACATCCATTCTATTAACTTCACTTAATTTTACTCAAAATTGAACAAGTTGAGGTTTTCCCTCAATCACTATTTTCTTAGCACAACAATCACTCATTCATCATCAAATATAATTTTCAAATTCATCCATCTATCAAAATTAAACAATGGCTCTACCTTTTATCTATTGAGTCATCAACTCTCAAATACATTAATCCATGTTATATTATCTCCTAGTGGATGAACCTCAATAAATTACCATCAAAACATCAAAAATAATTCTTTCACAAGCTAATAAATTCGGCCCTCATACATATTTTTGTTTTTATCTTAGCTTTATTTCAACCAAACTTAGGCACAATTCATTATAAACTACTTCATAACATGCCTTTTGACTCAATTTCTTGCTCAACCTTTTAAATCAACAAAGCCCCAAATCATAGGATTTCTAAGCATGAAAATGTAAATGGAGAATAAATGCCCATGTTCCAAATTAAGAAAAAGAGAGAAGAAAAAAAAGCTTACTTGTCCAAGAGATCTTGAAATTTCATCATTTTTCCTTCAAACTTTTTCCATGAGAAGTGAAGAAAAGTGGAGAGAGCTTCTTCGCCCTCAAGAATCACGTTTTTGGCTTCCTAAAAGAGGGGAATGAATAGTAGTCTATTTATAGAAGAAGGTGGATAATTTTTGTAATGAAATGGGTGGTCAAGAGTGTGCCACATCACCATTTTCTAGATTTCTCCCGAAATTTACTGTTGCATCCGTGGAATTCTCATTTTTGACCCATTTTCGGTTAAAATTTGGAAAAATATCCAACACAAAAGTTGTAGCTCTCGATTTTAGCTTTTTGACGATATAAAATTCATAAAACTTGGAGTTCGATGAGAATATTTCGGCCCAAATACAATGGGCTGTCCGAAGTGGAACATCATAGAATTTCATATCGAATTTCGAAGGATTTACCGTTTTTCCCCAAAGTCATTCCGTGAGCGTATTTGTGTCCCATCATAATTTATATTATATTACCTTTATCTCGTAATACCATGGTACTACAATATAACAGTAGTAGTGACTATCGGTCGTTACAAATTCTTCCCTTTCAACGAGGATTCGTCATCGAATCCTCTTTAAACTTTGGATATTACCATAGGTAAAAAAGTTTCACGATTCATTTTCTAATCTATCAGCTTAAACTGACTTTATACTCGTGACCATCTTTATTTTTATCTACTAAAACTCTTACTTCACTAATTCACGTTAACCGGGTTCACTATGACTTGGTGACTAAGATCTCCGATAAGCTGATCATTCATTTTTTTTCTAATGAATACGCCTTAGCCTTTCTCTTATCTTAACTTCTATTTCATACATTATGCTTCTTAAATTCTTGATCGAGAGGGGACTTCTCGCCCTGGTTTCATAAAATTTTATGCTGATATTTTACACTACGGCCATGCTACAGCTCTTATGGTGCATCAAAAAAGCCTATTTCTTAGATTTTTCGTTATACTTTACTTACACCAGCTTATTACTCGCATGATCTATCAGTTCTGAATGGTACTAGATTCGTGGTTTATATCTACACCTTTTTGTTTTTGATTGTTTAATTTTCTTGTTGAGAACTCAACGCTCTTTAACTTGTTTCGTATAACTATTGGGCTAGGTTTTCCAACCTTTACTTGTTTCATCTTTGAAGATATTGTATGTACTATAATTGGGTTTCTCACTCATACCTGAACTCTGAAAGGCATATACATACATCTATTCATATCAAGCTGTTAATCAGTTCCGCTCTATAACTTTTCTTGCCTCTGCTTATCTGTATAACTTAAGACCTTGTAGTGTAGGGTCAGATTCTTTATGTACCACTTGTTCACTATTGTTGATTACCTAATGATTTGGTACTAAGAAGGTTGGTTCTGATAGCTTCTCTAAGGATTACGGTGTTCCAAACTAACTTGTTCTCTATAGTCTAATGTTATCAAGGGTCGTTTTTAAATACATGAAAATATACTAAGAAACCTTGTTATGACACACTTTTGTCTTTGCTTTTTAGGTATTCTCTCCTATCGTTGTTGCACCTTGACGGCTTCACTTCCAAACCTTTACTTTAGTATTCTTTTCGTCTTCTACTTTATCCTATTCTATACTCAAAACTTCCTTGGTCAATTTCTCTGTCTTCCTATCTGAGGGATATATCCATTGTTACTTCTAACACCGGTTCTTTATCTCTCTGTCATTACTTGACTACTACTTTATCTCTGTACCACTCCATCTGAACAACTTCTTTTTTAACTCTTTTACTTAGAGCTATCATTCACTTTTATTCTGTTCTTAAACTACGTCTGAAGGTCTTATGTTCCGGTCTTCTTTCACTTTACTCTCACTTACTCATGGGAGTATCTTGAGGTATCCTTCAAGGTTCATCTCTGCTACAGTTATCTAATGAGGGTTGGGAGGGTGGGCACCTATTGTTGGAATTCTCTACGGTCCCGAGGATCGATTAAAGCAATGAAACAAAGTGCGAATACATCGAAGAAGTTGCGGAATACTTACATCGATCGGTAGAGGCGATGCGTCGAAGAACAAAAAATTTTTAAGCCCTTTGTAGGTGTCACGGCAGTGCCAGTTTTTGCTCCTCCAAAATTCAGCAATCATAAAATTCCAAGTGTGCTCCAAACTCCAAGCTTCATTTGGTGATTCCTTGCTAACAAGTGGGCTTACCTATCACCTTTGTATGTCTCCATTGTGTGCTAGCACTCTTGATTTTTGCCACAAAAATCACTAGGTTTGCTTCTCATTGCTCTCGGCAGTGGCCAAAAACCAGAATAGGAAAATAGTCCATTTGGGCGTGAGAAAGAGGAGAGGAATGAGAGAAGGTGTGTTGTGTGTAGGTTTGTTGGAAATGTGTATCTAATACACTTAATTTGATTTTCAAAAATCAAATAAAGATATACCATTTTGCTTTTCCAAAAAGTCAAAACAATAAAGCCAACAACCACCACCATCAACTCCCATTACTATTCACTCAATCAAGTGACTAGACATCACATCACTCAAAGTGACAAGTGATTTGACGCTTGATGTGATTGGTGATTTGACGCTTGATGTGACTTGTGGGCCGCACTTTAATTCGCAATGCGAGTGCGCCCGCAAACACTCTCGGGCTCGGGTTCGTTAATTTCAAATTAACGAATTTTCCGTTGCGACGCAATCAAATAATTATGCCTAGCAAAATCACTATTCACGTCGCTAACGAATTAATTCTAAATTAACTCGTTTGCCCGAATTAAAATCTAATTTTAATTCCGTGTCGAAATCCAATTTCATATAATATATCGAATATATTATTTTATCGATTAATTCCAAATTAATCATTTTCTCTCTTTAATTAATATTTTATCCCAGATAAAATATATCTGTAAATAATCCCAGATTAATTTTCTCTCTCATCTAATTAATCCCAGATTAATAAAGTGTGAGTCATACGTCATCGGTGAATCTTCGGGAAGCGACCCATGAGATCCCCGGATATGTTGGCAGTAAATCCACTCGTCGAACTATCCGAACACGTACGTACCTAGTACTACGTTTATACCGATTTACAAGACAAGGTTGGCTTCTAGCAAAGCGCCATGCCTTCCCAATTCTCCAGAAATATCCTTACAGGAATATGTGATCTATATCAGGCGTAGTATACGTAGTATTGCGTATTTCGATCCAGCATCGGATGTCACGTGCAAGGCCTGGGGCTGGAAATGTGCCTGCCCCGTACGAAGCACATATCGGATCTCTGGTAACTAGTCTCTATAATCGGATAAACATGACCTAGTCATAATATCCCGATAATTGCAGCATATAAGAGAACAAGTTCCGTATCCTACGTGATCATCATCTCCACTATTACTGGAGTGATACTTCCATCTTGACATCACACCCAATACACTACGATTCTCAATATACCCAGAAGAGGCGTACACAGAACGTGTTAAAGCCCTAGACGACCAAAACCAAAGTACATTGATTGTCGCAAGTATTAGCGGTGCAAGTCTCAGGTTAAGACCAAATACACCTACCCTGATTCGGACTTCCATAGACACATAGTAATACTACCAATGGAATTCCGAGGGGTCTATCCAGAGCGAAGCTGTTTTCCGTACCATCTGTAAAACACAACCTCCTACTACACTTGCATGAGTATCCTATACCCGAATAAATGAGAACTATGCCGTTATGCCCTCACAACGCGCACAAGTGTAATACTAGTCTATTCCGCATTATCGATGTCCAATCTCGATAATATTACGAATATGGATATTTAATGATTAAACCTTTATGGATTGATACTGTCTCATATCTTATCAATCCGGAACTAATCATATGGACCTTTCATCATTTATACATCTTGGTGATCTAATCACAAATGATGAAAGAGCAATTTCCTTTGTCACATAGTTAATTTGTACAACAACACCATGATCTGTACAAATAGTGACGCTATGGGTCATAACTGTCCAACAATCTCCCACTTGGCCTATAGCCAGTCACTCAAGTGTCCTACACCCGAACTATGTACTGTTCGCTCAAACTTCTGCTGAGAAAATGCTTTCGTCAGCGGTTGCATGATTATCATCTGATGCGATTTATATGATCATCACATCGCCACGATGTATGATCCGAATGGATCAGATGAATAATCGAAGTATATATCTGGATCATTGATGAGACCATTAATTCTTTAGCCTGTGTTATAGACTAGCTCAACTCCTAACAGAACTACTCCTAATCTGATTAGGATATTATCAATCCAGAAGGCTTCTATTGGTACCTCAGCTGCAGCAATAATCCACTTTTGTTGTTTATTCGGCAACAGTATCTTGCTCGGAATATTTCCAGCTCACTGTTCCGTTATTCAAACTTTATAGTATCGTTGTTACGACTTATAGTCGGTTATTTATCGATTTGGAAACTTGCAGCAGTGATCCCGATCACTTCAAGTTCTCATTCTCCATAGTATAAGACAGCATCCTTAGTTCCTCTAAGATACTAAAGGATGTTCCTAACATCAATCCAGTGACTATCACTTGGATTGGCCTGATTGTGACTCCATATGTTCAAAGCATATGAGACACCAGGTCACATACATTTTTCAATGTACGAGTTCTCGAAGAGTAGCAACAACTTTAAATCTTTCCCAGTAGATCTTTATTCCTAGAATAAAGGTTGTTTCTCCCAAGAATTCTACGGAGAATTTTTCATGAAAGCCAAGCTTTCACCGATTGTAATATGGGAATGTCATTTCCAAGAAATGACATGTTATCATTATTTAAGACATTCACTGTCAGTGCGCTCCCACTAACCTCCTTATATACACAAGAATCATTTTCGTTTTGAATTAAATCATGCACCATCATGATTACATCAAAACGATAATTCCAAGAACGCAATGCTTGCTTCAATCCACCCATGGATCGAATAACCTGCAAACCTTTTTTGCTAGTTTTGGTACGACAAAACCGTCAGGATGTTGTAAACATCCTCCAAAAGGTTTCCGTTAAGGAAAGCGGTTTTGACATTCAGCTGCCATATTTCATAAATGAAACATACAGCTTCAGCAAGCATTATCCAAATGGATTTACCATCGCAACTGTTAAAAGGTTTCGTCATAATCGACACAATGTTGATAACGATACCTTTTTGCTACAAGCCTAGCTTAGTACGTTGTTATGTTGCCTTCCATGTATGTCTTCCTTGAAGACTTATATAGTACCAATAGGCACAAAGCCTTGCGGTACAACACCTAGTATCCAAACTTGGTTGGTATACATGGAATCCATTTCGGATATCATGGCACTTTGCCATAATGGAGAGTCGATACCTTGTATCACTTCCTCATACGTAGTCAGTTCGTATTCCTCAATAAGATTGACATCTTTATGAGGTGAGATCAGAAACCCATACCCCAGGTTGTTTTCTGACTCTCTCTGACTTACGCGGTTCTTGTGTATTCGAAGATTATTGGAATAGTTTCATCCTTGATGAACTATTTGTGTTCCATTAAGGAATCGGTGCCTGGAATAGTATTACTCCGATTTTCATCGAGTTTTACTGTCCTCCCACTTACCACTGCATATCAGTATTCCTCTTAGGAAAACCGCATGGCGAGCAACAATTACATTGTTCTCTTGTGAGATGTATAAGTACTATACTTTGGTTTCCTTAGGATAACCTACAATTAGGCACTTATCCAATTTGGGTTCTAGTTTGGTATCATCCAAACATATGCCTAGCATTCTCAAATCTTCAGGAATGAGAAATCCCGATTTCTTTCCTGTTCATATCTAATATGAAGTCCGTCAAACAGATTTTTATGGAACCTTATTCAAAAAAAGTTTTGCACTGTTTATGTGTATCCGTTGAAGGAAATGGTAGCTCAGAGCGACTCATGATTAACCTTATCATGTCCAACATAATTTGGTTTCTCCGTTCGGACACACCGTCAAATTGACATGTTCCGGGAGGAGTCCTCATTGAAAGAATACTGTACTCTTTCAAGTATTGAGAAACTTACTGCTTAAGTATTTTCATCATGGTCTAACCGTGACGGTTTAATACTTTAGCCGATCTGTTTGTTTATTTCGTGTCAAAACTGTAAAAGTTTTCGATTTGTGTTTCTAAGGAAACACATAACCATAACGCGATGCCACATCCGTAAAGGTCACGAAATATTCATATCCACATCTAGCTTAGCTAGATATGGACCCACCTACGTCACTATGAACAAGGGCTAACAGATCGGTGGCATTTGCACTTTTACCAAGTAAAGGTGTTTTAGGCACTTTACCCAATAAACTAGATTCGTAGACATCATTTGAATAGAATCAAATCCGTCCTAGTATCCACTCTTCAAAAGTGTGGATATACGAGTCTTGTTTAATTGTGTCCCAGACAACAATGCCACATATAAGTCTCATCTGATCAAATTAGTTTGAGCTATTTATTTGTCATGTTATATGTTTGAGATTTATTTATATTCAAAATATAAATGCTGCTATTCACATCTAATGTGTTTATCTCAATATCATCTTTATATAATAAAACACTTTAGTGTTCTAGAATATAAAGGTATACCCGCAACGGGTTAAACCATAATATAGAGATAATGTTTCTAGTCAAACTAGTTACATTATAACAGTTTCCTAATTTAAGTACACACCCGAAGGTAGTTCCTAAACTGAGGTTTCTACGATTAAAACAGCGACTTTCATCCCATTTTCAATTCGCAGATAAATCTCAACTGAAGTTAGTATCCTGCTGTAGGCATTGCATTTTCGCATGTGAAACCCGATGATGAGCCTCATTTGGAGGCACTACCTTTTGAGTCACGGAAGCCGCGGGAAACGGATATCGGAAGGGGGAAATTCGGAACAAACAAGCTCACTGTCTTCGTTAGTGCTGCGTTCGCTACTTCGTTCGAACGGGAAACAGATTGCGGGCGTTCGTGTCGCGTTCGAGGAAGCGTTCGAACGGTGTCGGTAATTCTGGTTTTGCTGCTAGCCTCACACCCAGCCCATTTAGCTCCCCAAAGCCCATAAAACACATCCCAAATTAAATAAATAAATATTAAATCAAATATTAAACATTAAAATAAAACATTTAAACCATTTACCAATTAAAATAACAATTACCAACTTAAACTAAAATCATGCCCAAATTAAACAAATCACATACTAAATCAAAATATAATCATACCAAATTAAAATCAATCATAACTAATTAAAGCCAATCATATATTTGACTTCCTAATCTAATAAGATATTTACCAATATAAAATATTTGTATTCCTAAACCAACACAAATTAAATATTACAACTTCCTAATTTAAAATATCTTGTCCCCCCTCAATCTTGTGTATGCCTTTCTCATCTCTCCTAATTTGGAAACAAAATCCCTTCCCTTGTCAACCCTAACCCTCTTCTATATAAACAACCCCTAACCAAGGCCATTCCTCTCCTTGACACATAGAATTCACACCCAAACTCTCTCAAAATCTCTCTAAACTCTCTCTACACACCCAAGACCAAACAAGCAAAAAGAGAAAACACTTCACACATACACAAGCAAGAAAACAAAGAAACCACCACAAGCCACCTCCCCCTGTAGCCGAAACAACCATCTATACAGCAGCCTCCACCACCGAAAATTACCACAAAAAAACCACACCCTAAAACACGCCTAAACAACCTCCTAAATCACCTTAACAGCAGCCCAAATCTTAAAAAACAGTAACATAAAACTACATAGACAATCTTAAAAATAATCATATTTAATTGCACTAAGAACCCACACAACTTGGAATAGTTCTTTGAAAACATTGAAACAGGTAGCCCGTGCAGTGAGCAGCAAAACAGGAGCCGAACAGGAGCAGAACGGAGTTCGAATCGTAAGCAAAGCAACGAAACAGTGAGCTAGGACGTCGAACCAGCGGACCAGAAAAAGTTGCGGAGCTTTATCCCCTTCCGATCTTCGTGGAACGTGAGTCCGAGAGACGGCTTAAAAGGTTAGACCTGAGGGTGTCTTTCACACTTATTCTCATTTTTATTTTCTAGTCATTTATTTTGATTATATTTTCTGTATTTGTGGCATCCGTTGTGTGTATGATGCATATTGTGGGTATTGGATGAATGAGAGATGTGTCAACTCTCGCGGTATATCGGATGGAACCCGGACATAAATTTCATAGCCGATTCCGAATGGACGGTAATATGATCTGTACTCGGGCACAATTCCACGTACCGCTTGGTAAACGACACTATCTTTCTTGTTGTGTTGTTCTTGTTTATTTAGTTGTTTTACCTAAACTCAATATGTCGTTAGTTATGCATGATTCAACCAAGCGCATGGGCTTAGTGAGTTAGTCCAAAGGTCCTCCATTTAGGAGACAAAGAGCCGAAAAGGCCACCTTCGTGACACTACTTCACCGCGTCGGTGATGTATGTTCGGTTGGACGCGAGATACGTTCAATCGGGCATACTTAGTTTGATATTGTTATCTTTATTTTCGTATGTAAGTCAATCGAGCGCATGGGCTTAGTAAGTGTGTTGTGAGATCCCCTATGGGGAGGGGCTAAAAGCCCTTTACCACGATGCTTTGCCGCGCCGGTTGATGTGTGTTCAGATTGGATGTAAGATGTGTTCAATCGGGCATACTTGGTTGATATGATTGGTTCTATTCTTGTATGTGTGATGTGACGCGCATGGCGTAGTATGTTGGTCTAAAGGTCCTCTCTTTGAGAGATCAAGAGCCCCAAAAGGTCACCTTTACGGCAGTGCTTCGCCGCGCCCTTATTTTTCTGTATTGCATCCTATTTCATGCATCAGGTCCGTGTCCGTTCGAATGCGTTTGCAAACGCAACTCGAACGCGCATACATTTTGCCTTATCATGCATCAGGTCTCCTTTCCGTTCGAACGCGTTTACGAACGCTACTCGAACGTGAGCATTCTGTTCATTTCCGTTCGAACGCGTTAACAAACGCCATACGAACGTGAGCATTCTATTTCATTTCCGTTCGAACGTTACACACGCCATACGAACGTGAGCATTCTGTTTCATTTCCGTTCGAACGCGTTTACGAACGCTACTCGAACGTGAGCATTCTTTTCATTTCCGTTCGAACGCGTTTACGAACGCTACTCGAACGTGAGCATTCTGTTTCATTTCCGTTCGAACGCGTTTACGAACGCTACACGAACGTGCACACACTGAACTGAGTCTGTCTTATTATATTCATGCATAATTGCCTATTGTTGATCTTTCTTATGCAAATGTGTCAATGTATTACCATTCATATGCTCGTGTCATGATAACATTTGAGTATTATTTCTTGCGGTATATCGGATGGAAACCCAGACGTAAATTCCGTAGCCGATTCCGAATGGACGGTAGTGCGGTCTGTACTTGGGCTACAATTCCACGTACCACTTGGAAAAGTGCCCATACGTGTGCTTGTATGGTTACCATGTGTGCTTGTATGGTTAATATGTGTGCTTGTGTTTTTCCTGAATATGATATGCAAGTAAAGATGTATGCTAGTTGCTATCTTGATATATGTTTAGCATGCAAATTTAAATGTAAGATATATGTGAAATGCGTGCATGAGTTTTATTTCACACATGAGAATTTAGAAGCATGATACTATTGGAAATAAGTGTTACTTAAGCTTAGTTAAATTATTACATGAATCCTTTCATTACAAGTGACATAAGTAAGGGACCATTCCGAACCCAACGGTTTGAGGTCTTCCCTTGCGAGGGGTGAGTGCGGCCTTAAATCTTTGTCCCGGTTCACACCGGGTGGCGACTCCATGTTATGTAATCCTTCCCAACTAGGCCGCGAGCCTAGGAACGGCGTCGCTCAGGTCCTGTGTCCCACAGTCTGGCGACTCCACTGGGGATTAGAGAATTGGCCCCGAAATATTGTCTTGTGATGTTTGGATTTATGTTTTAATTGACCGGTCTATAGTGGATAAAGTGAGGGTTTAATCAAAGGCATTTTTAGGCTAGGTAATGGTTTGGTGTCTTCCTTCATTCACTACCTTTCTAGAAGGAAAAGCTGTGAAGGCACCTAGATAACCATCTACTAGTAGCCTATTGTGATGGACTAATTTGGAGGACTCGTTGTTTATTCCTGACAACAAGCGATAAGAGCCTAAGAGGCTTGGGTATTTAAGTGAGCCTCGCTCCACCTTCCCTCTGGGGGATCTACAACGGGAAATCCATTTGACAGTCCGTCACACACCATAGCTCATTGGCACGTACCTTAGTGTGTATAAAAAGGGGTGCGCTCACTTGGTTGCTCGAACCCTTGAGTGGGGAGACCTAGTTGTGGGCCATCCGTCGCTGGTGAAAGCCTTTGTCTATACTCTTACTAACCCACCCATAGACCGGGTTGGCTAAAGTATCAATTATTTCCTTGAGTATGTGCTTATGGACCATCCTCATTTGGATGCAGTGAGACTATTGTCAGAAATGCGGGCTTGCTGGGCCATTTAAACTGGAGCAAGTTCGTACTGTATGACTATTAGGCCCAAGGCTTCTGAAATGTTGATGGGCCATTATGTAAAAATTTTTATGTTATGTTTGCATTATCTCTCTTCTATGCTTGTGTTTGGGAACATTGTCGTTTGGATCCATTTGGACCATTTGTCATGGGATATGGGCTTGTTGGGCCATTTAAACTGGGACAAGAACGTATTTCATGACTATTGGGCCAAAGGCTTCTAAGTGATTGATGGGCCACTTTGTGATTGTGTTCGGAACGTTATCATTCGGGTTTAGTCGGGCACTTTGTCATGAGACGTGAACTCATTGGGCCATTTAAACTGGGATGGGTTCACTCCTATGACGATTAGCCCGAAAGATTCTAAAATGATAACAGGCCGAGTTGTGTGAAAATTTTAATTGATTTAGTATATTTTATATGTTACATGCATCTCATGCACCCCATGCATACATACATCATGCTAACCCTTGTGTTTTAAAAGCCATCATAGACTCCCGTTGGGTTAGGGAAGAGGGAAGGACTCACCAAAAGATACCGGTAACAGATATGAGTACATCCGATAATGAGGTATCCCGGATAGATCAGTTGGAAAGCGGTTTAGCCAAGATTACCGAACAGTTACAAGCCCTAACTACTGCCATGACAAATATGGCTGTGCCCCGTGCTGGGGGAAACTCTGAGAATGTAGGACGTGAGGAGACTACGAATGGGTTGGGGGATGACATCCCCGCTTTTGATGATGATATGGCTGATTATGCCGCTGGGAGAGAACGGTTGGGTCTCAGACAGAATTGCCAGAAACTCCGTGACCAGGTAGAGGTCTGTTACCCGTAAGATGAAGGGTAAGGATGAAGACTTACTAGACTATGAGGCGATGACCTTTGAGGAACAGTTGCCTGCTCAGTTCAGAATGCCGACATGGCCAAGTTTAATGGGAATGGGGACCCGAGAGTCCATCTGCAGCAATATGTCTCGGTTATGAGTTCAGTGGGCCTATCACAGCGCCAAGTCCAAAAGATGTTTGGGATGTCACTCGAGGGGGGCTCCTGTGGTTTGGTATCATAGCCTTGAGAAGAAGTTTAAGGAAGATTGGAGGGAACTAGCTGATGCTTTTCTGAAGCAATATGTTACAGACTTAGAGATTGATTTGTCACTTCGTGATTTGGAGAACACTAAGCAGAAGCCAGAAGAAAGCTTCAAGGAGTATGTAGACCGCTGGAGAAGCCAGCTTCTGAAGATGCAGACTCGGCCCTCTGAGAAGGACCAGATTAAAATGACCATTAAGGGCACCAAGCCCTCGATCTATGGCAAACTGAGGAGAATGACTTCGATGATTACTGATTTTCGACAGTTGAGGGAAACTGTCATGAATATTGAGGAAGAGGAGGCTGAAAACAGAAAGTCCTATGGCCAGAATAGGCGGACTTTTGGGGGGTATTCTGAGACCAAGCCCGCTACTGCCGAGGTCGCTACCGTCAAGAACCGTCATTTCTCTAACCTGGGGAAGCCGTTATCTAAGGTACTTGAGAAGTTGAAGGGACAAGGAGTCCTAAAACCCTTAGAGCCTAAACCACTTCCAGATCCTATCCCACCCAACCTTAAACTAAGCTTGTATGTCACTTCCATCAAAGGAGAGGCCACGAAACTGACAGCTGCACCGCCTTAGGCATGAAATCCAAAACCTCATTGATGCTCACAAAATACCTGACCCAGAAAGAGAACAACCCAACGCATACAGAAATCCCCTACCCACAACTACATGATCAACTCCGGCCTACCCGAAACCCTTGTCCTTCAAACTCTCAACCACTCAGCTTCATCCATAGGAGTATGGGATGACAACGGTGGAGAACCATAGGCCAAGAAAGAAGGCAATGTTGCGAATGATGAAATCATCCCTCCTAGTTTATTTGATCATGCATTTTAATATAGACATTGACTTGGTCTACATGTTCGAATCATTTTCTTTAAATAATAATAAAGACATTATTTTGCTGAATCTCTTCTACAATATGAGTATATTTGAGAAAAACATTCAACATTGGCACTATGAAATCCAGTGATGTTTAGAACACGGGGAATCTTCGGGAACAACAACAGTACAGTCAGTCTCAGAAATGAATCAGTATCAGTTTGGGGATGAGTCCCAGGGCCGAGGCCCGCATCAGTATCAGCTTGGGGGCGAGGCCCACATCAGTTCAGTATCAGTATCAGTCTGGGGGCGAGGCCCATATCAGTCTCGGTCTAGGGGCGAAGCCCATGTTAGCATCAGCTCTGCCGGGTATGGCATTCTGGGGGGCGAGGCCCACATTGGTTCAGTATTAGTTCTACCGGGTATAGTACTCTTGGGGCGGGGCCCACATCATTATCAGCAACGGTTCGAAATGGACCATCATCTCATCTCGCCGAAAATGGCACTCCGAAAATGGAGCACGGTTCGAAATGGACCATCATCTCATCACTTGCCAAAAATGGCACTCCGAAATTGAAGCACTGTTCAGAAATGGACCAAGGAAGGCCTAACCCATCGGAATATAATACATATACATGCATACATGCATACATATCACATACATGCAATGTTTGTTTCGTGTTCGCAGGTTTATAACAGCAAAGGCCATCTCATCAAGTAACGGTTCAAAAATGAGCCACAATCTCGTACAGCACAGTTCAGGAAATGGAGCACTTACAACAGACGCCGGAAATGGCACTCCAAAATGGAGCACTTACAACAGACGCCGGAAATGGCACTCCAAAATGGAGCACTTACAACAGACGCCAGAAATGGCACTCCAAAATGGAGCACTTACAACAGACGCCGGAAATGGCACTCCAAAATGGAGCACTTACAACAGACGCCGGAAATGGCACTCCAAAATGGAGCACTTACACAGACGCCGAGGCGGAAATGGCACTCCAAAATGGAGCACTGACAACAGACGCCGGAAATGGCACTCCAAAATGGAGCACTCACAACAGACGCCGGAAATGGCACTCCAAAATGGAGCACTCACAACAGACGCCGGAAATGGCACTCCAAAATGGAGCACTCACAGCAGATGCCGAAAATGGCGTTCCAAAATGGAACACACACAACAAATGCCGGAAATGGCGCTCCAAAATGGAGCACATACACGAAAGATGCCGAAGATGGCGCTCTAAAAATAGAGCACGGTTCGGGAATGAACCAGGGGTCGCAGCACCTCACCACCAAATCAACGCAACTCAACACATGGTAAGTCAAGTTGCAGCTGGCGAGCCAGGTAAGTGAAAATGCATTGCATAAACTTTGATAGGATTGTCACTGTTGCACATTACACAAGTCCCATCAAAGTGGGGGCGACTGTAGGCATTGCATTTTCGCATGTGAAACCCGATGATGAGCCTCATTTGGAGGCACTACCTTTTGAGTCACGGAAGCCGCGGGAAACGGATATCGGAAGGGGGAAATTCGGAACAAACAAGCTCACTGTCTTCGTTGGGCTGCGTTCGCTACTTCGTTCGAACGGGAAACAGATTGCGGGCGTTCGTGTCGCGTTCGAGGAAGCGTTCGAACGGCGTCGGTAATTCTGGTTTTGCTGCTAGCCTCACACCCAGCCCATTTAGCTCCCCAAAGCCCATAAAACACATCCCAAATTAAATAAATAAATATTAATTAAATATTAAACATTAAAATAAAACATTTAAACCATTTACCAATTAAAATAACAATTACAACTTAAACTAAAATCATGCCAAATTAAACAAATCACATACTAAATCAAAATATAATCATACCAATTAAAATCAATCATAACTAATTAAAGCCAATCATATATTTGACTTCCTAATCTAATAAGATATTTACCAATATAAAATATTTGTATTCCTAAACCAACAAATTAAATATTACAACTTCCTAATTTAAAATATCTTGTCCCCCTCAATCTTGTGTATGCCTTTCTCATCTCTCCTAATTTGAAACAAAATCCCTTCCTTGTCAACCCTAACCCTTCTCTATATAAACAACCCCTAACCAAGGCCATTCCTCTCCTTGACACATAGAATTCACACCAAAACTCTCTCAAAATCTCTCTAAACTCTCTCTACACACCCAAGACCAAACAAGCAAAAAGAGAAAACACTTCACACATACACAAGCAGAAACAAAGAAACCACCACAAGCCACCTCCCCTGTAGCTGAAACAGCCATCTATACAGCAGCCCTCCACCACCGAAAATTACCACAAAAACCACACACCTAAAACACGCCTAAACAACCTCCTAAATCACCTTAACAGCAGCCCAAATCTTTAAAAAACAGTAACATAAAACTACATAGACAATCTTAAAAATAATCATATTTAATTGCACTAAGAACCCACACAACTTGGAATAGTTCTTTGAAAACATTGAAACAGGTAGCCCGTGCAGTGAGCAGCAAAACAAGAGCCGAACAGGAGCAGAACGGAGTTCGAATCGTAAGCAAAGCAGCGAAACAGTGAGCTAGGACGTCGAACCAGCGGACCAGAAAAAAGTTGCGGAGCTTTATCCCCTTCCGATCTTCGTGGAACGTGAGTCCGAGAGACGGCTTAAAAGGTTAGACCTGAGGGTGTCTTTCACACTTATTCTCATTTTAATTTCTAGTCATTTATTTTGATTATTTTTCTGTATTTGTGGCATCCGTTGTGTGTATGATGCATGTTGTGGGTATTGGATGAATGAGAGATGTGTCAACTCTCGCGGTATATCGGATGGAAACCCGGACATAAATTTCATAGCCGATTCCGAATGGACGGTAATATGATCTGTACTCGGGCCACAATTCCACGTACCGCTTGGGTAAACGACACTATCTTTCTTTTGTTGTGTTGTTCTTGTTTATTTAGTTTGTTTTACCTAAACTCAATATGTCGTTAGTTATGCATGATTCAACCAAGCGCATGGGCTTAGTGAGTTAGTCCAAAGGTCCTCCATTTAGGAGACAAAGAGCCGAAAAGGCCACCTTCGTGACACTACTTCGCCGCGTCGGTTGATGTATGTTCGGTTGGACGCGAGATACGTTCAATCGGGCATACTTAGTTTGATATTGTTATCTTTATTTTCGTATGTATAAGTCAATCGAGCGCATGGGCTTAGTAAGTGTGTTGTGAGATCCCCATGGGGAGGGGCTAAAAGCCCTTTACCACGATGCTTTGCCGCGCCGGTTGATTGTGTGTTCAGATTGGATGTAAGATGTGTTCAATCGGGCATACTTGGTTGATATGATTGGTTCTATTCTTGTATGTGTGATGTGACGCGCATGGGCGTAGTATGTTGGTCTAAAGGTCCTCTCTTTGAGAGATCAAGAGCCCCAAAAGGTCACCTTTACGGCAGTGCTTCGCCGCGCTTTTATTTTCTGTATTGCATCCTATTTCATGCATCAGGTCCGTGTCCGTTCGAACGCGTTTGCAAACGCAACTCGAACGCGCATACATTTTGCCTTATCATGCATCAGGTCTCCTTTCCGTTCGAACGCGTTTACGAACGCTACTCGAACGTGAGCATTCTGTTTCATTTCCGTTCGAACGCGTTAACAAACGCCATACGAACGTGAGCATTCTGTTTCATTTCCGTTCGAACGCGTTAACAAACGCCATACGAACGTGAGCATTCTGTTTCATTTCCGTTCGAACGCGTTTACGAACGCTACTCGAACGTGAGCATTCTGTTTCATTTCCGTTCGAACGCGTTTACGAACGCTACTCGAACGTGAGCATTCTGTTTCATTTCCGTTCGAACGCATTACGAACGCTACACGAACGTGCACACACTGAACTGAGTCTGTCTTATTATATTCATGCATAATTGCCTATTGGTTGATCTTTTTATGCAAATGTGTCAATGTATTACCATTCATATGCTCGTGTCATGATAACATTTGAGTATTATTTCTTGCGGTATATCGGATGGAAACCCAGACGTAAATTCCGTAGCCGATTCCGAATGGACGGTAGTGCGGTCTGTACTGGGCTACAATTCCACGTACCACTTGGAAAAGTGCCCATACGTGTGCTTGTATGGTTACCATGTGTGCTTGTATGGTTAATATGTGTGCTTGTGTTTTTCCTGAATATGATATGCAAGTAAAGATGTATGCTAGTTGCTATCTTGATATATGTTTAGCATGCAAATTTAAATGTAAGATATATGTGAAATGCGTGCATGAGTTTTATTTCACACATGAGAATTTAGAAGCATGATACTATTGGAAATAAGTGTTACTTAAGCTTAGTTAAATTATTACATGAATCCTTTCATTACAAGTGACATAAGTAAGGGACCATTCCGAACCCAACGGTTTGAGGTCTTCCCTTGCGAGGGGTGGTTAGTGCGGCCTTAAATCTTTGTCCCGGTTCACACCGGGTGGCGACTCCATGTTATGTAATCCTTCCCAACTAGGCCGCGAGCCTAGGAACGGCGTCGCTCAGGTCCTGTGTCCCACACCTGCTTTTCAGCAAATTCTGCACACCAGTACATATTTATGTACCACATCCAGTATCTAAAATCCAATTTTAATACTAGCAGTGAACATATGTTTATGATAAACATATTTGAAGTCAGAGCCTTGCCCGTCTTCAATTCCTTCATGTCTGCATTGTCCATACGTTAGTCACGCTTCAGTGTCCCTGTTTGCCACAATTTAGCCAGACATTTTGGGATATGTCATTTATCTTCCCAGAAGATTATAATGATTTTGCCTTTTCCTTTTTCTACACTCCAGAAGCCTTTGGCCAAGCCTTGGCCTTCTGGGATTTTGAAGTAAAGTGTGCCTTGCGCTTCTTGCCTTATTACAAACTTTGGCTTTGACTCCTTGAGTATAGCCATTAACTCTCCAAGAGTTTTCTATTACAATTTAGTACTTCAAAGATCTAAAAATAGATCTATGAAGATCCTTCAATTTCATTATCATACTTTAAGGATATAATCCTTAGTTCTGATTAAGAAATTAAAGAGTCTATTTGGCAAGCATAATGGATTAAGCACTAAAGTTATCATCACATAAATCTTCCAAAGATTATGTTCTACTATTTGCTTAACTCCGGGCTTAGGCCTAAGATGTTATTTTATCAAATAAAGTAACTTCTTAATTTTCAGGACTATCCTGAAGTTTTATTCCCAATTTGAAAATTAAAGTCGTTTAAATACATTTTCCCCAGGATTATGTTTTAAACACTAATCTTTCAATTTTATCTTGATTGCTATAGTCCAACTATTCAATCAACGTTTTGGGTACTATTCATTATAATGATTACTATAGTCTAACTATATAATCAACTATAATTCAATTGGTTAAATTCAATTATATTGATTACTATAATCCAATTATAAAATCAACTATTAATGAAATGGTTAATTCAAATATATTGATTACTATAATCCAATTATATAATCAACTATAATGAATTAGTTTGAATTACAGTCCAACTGTTTATAAAACAACATTAATTATTAGTCCAACTAATATATTAATTTATTTGACGAAATTTGATATGAGCGTGCATGGCAAGTAACTAAACGAATATTGCAAATTTAATAATTGCCTCCCACTATTTTTCGGCGAGCCTCTAACCCTCTGTGGAGTACTCGGGAAACCTTGTTTCCTAGTGGCTAGGATCCCGTTAAATAACACACAATCTTGACTTTGGCCAACAAATTGTATGATAATTAACTAGGTAGATCTCTAAGATCAATTGGATCTCATCCAATTCCTAGATCTAGTAGGTGGACGTCCAAGTCCGAAACATATATCTTATATATGCCAATATATCCAATATATTACCTAACATTTTTCCTCTGAATCAACTAAGCCTTGGCTTTGGCACAACAAACTTAGTGATCCCAGTCAAGCGCGACCCATTGACCATGGAAAGCTTCGTAATCAATGTCGATGGACAAGAAGTGGTATTGACTTTGGCCAACAAACCACAACTTGGACAAGACACTGATATGGAACAAAGCTCTCGTGATTCAAACACATCCTCGACGGACAAAGGGCTTGACTTTGGCCAACAAACCAATGCCAGTCTTGGATCTTGAGTAAGAATCACTCAATGGAAGGAAAAACGCTTAATATTTTGTGAGGGTTTTTCGCGTGCAAATTGGTAACCAATTTATTATCTTTGTTAAGGTCTCATCATCATACACCCTTAAATATGCATTCTAAACACATAATAAGGCGCATATAAATAAATTAATAATGATATGCGGATGGATACTTTACACATTGTTCCTAGAAAAAATCTCTCCCTTTTCTCTCTCCCGCTAGCACAAGTATTACTTCTACCCGTTACATAACACTTCTAAAGAAACCTCATTTACATTGAGGGGAATAGGTGAGAAGAGAAATACAAAGAGTAAGGAGGTAATAGGCTGGACATGCAGGTCCAATTAATAAATTCTAAATTTATTACAACAATTTCCAAAATTGCCCCACCCATCTAATATCCATCTGATATACATTATTCATGCATCGCAACCATGTATTCACACAAGCATGTTATCAATCAATCTAATCTAATTAATTAATCTGATAATTAATGACCATCCAATGTTCAAACAACGATTTGATTTTGCGCGAGTCCAACTCGATTTGCGAATAAGTACTCAAAGTACGAATTCTTGAATTAAATTAAACTACAACATTAAATCCAATTTAATATGTATTTAATACTAATTCACTATTTAATTCCAAATTAAATATTACACTTTATTAACGAACCTTTATGACTTAGATTCCAAATCTAATCGTTACGGGTATCAAAGCCCGATTAACATCCAATGTTAATTTATTTAAAGTCCAATGGGCTTTCAATTAATTTCTTAAGGCATGGACTTTTGGTCAACATGGGTCAAACCCAATTACCAAAGCCCATTTAAGGAATCACCCTTATTTGCCTAGAAACCAATTTAGGCCCATTAGGCCCAATTAATATATTAAGGTCCATTAGTCATAATTGGACTTTATGGATATGGTTTTGGGCCCAATTGGATCATACCAATTTAGCCTAAACCCATCTTGGTACAACCAAGCCCAATTAGCCCAAATTACAACTTTAAAAGCCCAATTCCAAATTTGGCCCAACATAATTAAATTCCAAAATTCCAATTTCACAATTTAATTACTCAAAGTGTATTCCATAATTAATTACCCAAATCAATATTTCCAAAACATCAATTAGCCTAATTAATTATGCTCCATTAACAACAATTAGTGTCCAACACAATTGATCAAAAATCAAACCCATTTTCATGCATGCATGTCTCGGCAATGGTAGGGTAATTTTGTCCCATTTCAAATTCAATCCAATTAATTCTCAAATCAAAAATTCCCAATTGATTTCAACTCATCCAATGAATCAAAAAATCAAAATACCAAGACATTAGGGTTCATGTAGATTCGGCCAAGCCAACCCAATTGGGGAAAATTGTTCCAAATCAATTTTAATGAAATTGATCCAATCCAACTTCAATTAAACATCATTTAAGCATACTCAATCAAGTAATTTTATTAAATCATGCTCAAAATCAATTTACCCAATTTTAACCCTAAATTCAAGTTTCATGCTCAACTTCGCTCTGAAATCATTGTTGGAATTCTCTACGGTCCCGAGGATAGATTAATGTAATGAAACAAAGTGCGAATACATCGAAGAAGTTGCAGAATACTTATATCGAGGCGATGCATCGAAGAACAAAAACTTTTTAAGCCCTTTGTAGGTGTCACGGCAGTGCCAGTTTTTGCTCCTCCAAAATTCAGCAATCATCAAATTCCAAGTGTGATCCAAACTCCAAGCTTCATTTGGTGATTCCTTGCTCACAAGTGGGTTTCCCTATCACCTTTGTATGTCTCCATTGTGTGCTAGCACTCTTGATTTTTGCCACAAAAATCAATAGGTTTGCTTCTCCTTGCTCTCGGCAGTGGCCGAAAATCAGAAGAGGAAAACAACCCATTTGGGCGTGAGAAAGAGGAGAGGAATGATAGAATATGTGTTGTGTGTTAGGTTGTTGGAAATGTGTATCTAATACACTTAATTTGATTTTCAAAAAATCAAATAAAGATATACCATTTTGCTTTTCCAAAAAGTCAAAACAATAAAGCCAACAACCACCACCATCAACTCCCATCACTATTCACTCAATCAAGTGACTAGACATCACATCACTCAAAGTGACAAGTGATTTGACGCTTGATGTGACTAATGATTTGACGCTTGATGTGACTTGTGGGCCGCACTTTAATTCGCAATGTGAGTGCGCCCGTAAACATTCTCGGGCTCGGGTTCGTTAATTCCAAATTAACAAATTTTCCGTTGCGACGCAATTAAATAATTATGCCTAGCAAAATCACTATTCACGTCGCTAACGAATTAATTCTAAATTAACTCGTTTGCCCGAATTAAATCCAATTTCATCTAATATATCGAATATATTATTTTATCGATTAATTCCAAATTAATCATTTTCTCTCTTTAATTAATATTTTATCCCAGATAAAATATATCCGTAATTAATCCCATATTAATTGTCTCTCTCATCTAATTAATCCCAGATTAATAAAGTGCGAGTCATACGTCATCGGTGAATCTTCGGAAAGCGACCCATGAGATCCCCGGATATATTGGCAGTAAATCCGGTCGTCGGACTATCCGAACACGTATGTACCTAGTACTGCATTTATACCGATTTACAAGACAAGGTTGGCTTCTAGCAAAGCGCCATGCCTTCCCAATTCTCCAGAAATATCCTTACAGTAATATGTGATCTATATCAGGCGTAGTATACGTAGTATTGCGTATTTCGATCCAGCATCGGATGTCACATGCAAGGCTTGGGGCTGGAAATGTGTCTGCCCCATACGAAGCACATATCAGATCTCTGGTAACTAGTCTTTATAATCGGATAAACATGACCTAGTCATAATATCTCGATAACTGTAGCATATAAGAGAACAAGTTCCGTATCCTACGTGATCATCATCTCCACTATTACTGGAGTGATACTTCCATCTTGACATCACACCCAATACACTACGATTCTCAATATACCCAGAAGAGGCGTACACAGAACCTGTTAAAGCCCTGGACGAACAAAACCAAAGTACATTGATTGTCGCAAGTATTAGCGGTGTAAGTCTCAGGTTAAGACCAAATATACCTACCCTGATTCGGACTTCCATAGACACATAGTAATACTACCAATGGAATTCCGAGGGGTCTATCCAGAGCGAAGCTGTTTTCTGTACCATCGGTAAAACACAACCTCCTACTACACTTGCATGAGTATCATATACCCAAATATATGAGAACTATGCCGTTATGCCCTCACAACGCGCACAAGCGTAATACTAGTCTATTCCGCATTATCGATGTCCAATCTCGATAATACTACGACTAGGGATATTTAATGATTAAACCTTTATGGATTGATACTGTCTCATATCTTATCAATCCGGAACTATTCATATAGACCTTTCATCATTTATACATCTTGGTGATCTAATCACAAATGATAAAAGAGCAATTTCCTTTGTCACATAGTTAATTTGTACAACAACACCATGATCTGTACAAATAGTGACGCTATGGGTCATAACTGTCCAACACTTATCCTGAGGCCTTTCTGATTATGGTGATCTGGTTGCACATGCTGTTTATCTATAAGCTTAAGACTCTTGTGTATATATATATTTGATGCTTATCCTTACACTAGGGAACTACTGCTAAAAACTATCTGGTTTGCCTTATCCAACTTTACTTCTGATCATTTTCAACCATCGAACACACTATCTCTTCTACGAAATTCCTATGGAGTCATGCTCACTAAAAAATTTCTCGTGCTACCTCTGCACCCCTTCTAATTTAATCTCTATTGTTAAACATTCTAAAGTCGTTTTCCCTGGTCTCTTTGTACTTCTAAGTCTTTACTTCTTTAAGGATCCCTTGATTCAATGGTGACTTTCAGACTTAGCTCAACTCATCGTGTCTTCGAACTATTCTATCTTATGCTTCTTATCTATGTTTCATTAGACTCATCGATTTGGTTGTCTAGCCATCTCACGATTCGTCTAATCTATCCATTGTTCTTCTTTACTGGTTATCTCTTTACCGGGATCTAAATTGAGGGGTGCGTATAAACACTCCATAAGATCACGCATTTCTATTTTACACTAAGGCTTGGTGATGCTCTGGTTAGGTACCTATATGTTTACTAAAATCAAGGTTTCTAAAAGAAAAGGGTCATCATTCGTTCCATAGGAATCTGATCGACTACTCCATGTTTTGGGATCCTACTGAATTTCCTTATTACTTCATGCATCCCTCTTACTATTCACATATCCTGTTTCTTTGATCTATGTCTTGCTGCTGAGGCTCGTGGTGTTTCATTCTCCTAACTGCTTCTTAGATCTCCGCTCTCTATTCTTACTTAAGTATTGACTTTGGCACTCTATTCTACTGTCTATACTGGTACTCTTATCACTCCTAAATATATTCAACCTCCCAGGTATTTTCTTGTATACTTCCACATATTTCTACTGACTTAGGCTGATATGTAGATTCTGATATATTTGGTCTATTCTGTAGACTTCTACTAGTCTTGCAAGCCTAACGCGGACTTGCCTTGATCTTTGGGCTATACTGAGTTCTCTTCTTTATATCATCAAAACTTCCTTAATTCTTTTTCTAAGTGGTATGCCTTCCAAGGTCTTTCCATTTCTTAAGATGAACTCCCGTTGGGTTTCTTACGATCGCCTATATCTATGCTGGTAGGAACTGCTTTATGTCTCATGGGTTCTTTTCTTTATGTCTCGATGGGTTTCTATATCCTTGTTCTGGTACTTTATGTTCTGGTAGAGTCTATTTCTCATGTAGGGTATGTATGAGATAGGCTCTGTCAAGACAGCTTCCTTAACTGTTATGACTAAGCGGTTGAAAACTAGATAGCTTAGGGTCTTGTCGCCATCAGACTGTTAGGGATAAGGTAACTAATAATTTCTATTTATGACTTATATTTGCCTGCTTGGGGACCTGGGCTTGGGTTGGGAATCTTGAGTCTTCTACGTCCTTTTTGACATCTCAGTTTATTGGAACTTTTGAGTCAAATCTTGATTTATTACTTCTGTTTTTCTTTCTGGCTCTTCCTTCTTACTTGGGGAACTTACTATCTATATGAAGTACCTGGAGGCTATTAGATCGTCTTGAAGGAATTTTCTGAGGAGGGAAGGAATCTAACATCTTCTAGGCACTCTAATACTTACTTGGGCTCTTTCTATTCTCTCTCTACAGTCCTGGGCGGGTATCCTTAGAACTTCACTGCCTTATTCTATCCCTTCACTTTTCTTTATCCCTGACTGCTTACACAACTATGCATTTTTCCTTGCTTTCTTATAGTTTTCGTTTTCTCACTCCATTGGGTAAATTTTCTTAGATCTTGCTGTCTGGTCTCATAGCTCATTTATACTTCTGGTAATAGGTCAGAATAACTTCAGGAAAATTCTTAACTTGGATCTAGAGTGTAGTCGTTCTCGTAAGGGATACTATTCGAATAGTCTAGGAAAGCTTACTGACCTGTCTATAGATCTTGAGGACGTACTTGGGGATCAGATATTGGAGAGGTAGTGCCTCGCATACGAGTATCCCAGACATACTAGATATACAAGACCTTAGCACTCTGCCCACTGCAGTCACTGACTCCCTAGACCATGCTCTGATACCATCTTTGTATCATCCCCGATTTGGAGATGCTACCTGTAGGGAATATGCCATCCTATCCCCCTAAGTCTTTGACTTCTGACTGTAAACAACTCTGATACTCTTTTAAACTGCAATAACTCATATGGGACCAATGCCCAAAACCGTGACATAATATAAAAATATTTCTCATACGACTAGACGTACAAATAACAACAAATCAAAACTTTATACACATCTTTAGTATACAACTGTCTGGACTGAATTTTACTTAACTCGACTGACTAGGTCTCTAACTGGTGGACTCAGACCCTCTAGTGACTGCAACAGTATCCGTCCTCCCGAGCTTGTCCTCCGAGAATACCTGTAAAACAAGGAAACTTGGAGTGAGGGGGGGTTAGATCGTTGTACGATCAAAGTGAGTGGACGAAAAACTAAAATACTGTTATAAAAATATTTGGTTCTAAAACCAAAAATTCGAGAAATTGCTTTATAAGAATACTATTTTTTTGTCTGAAAACTCTGAGCTTCTTTTTGAAAAATCTATTCGTTTGAACTTTCTCTGTAAAGATTAACTCAAATTCACTTTTGAAAGTCTAGTTCTGAAAACCTGTATCTGAGAAACTATTTTCTGAAAAATGGATCTCTGAAAACTGTTTTCTGAAAAACTTGTCATCTGAAACTGATCTGTCTCTGAAAAACGTGACGTATGGGGCGTTACGTATTATCGTCCCCCATACGCCTAACTAGAGCTAGGAGTGCAAACCCATGACATTGGGGCGTTACGTATCGCCGTCCCCCAAAACATGCCACTTCTGTCCCTGAAACTAGTGGTCTTGGGGCGTTACGTATCTCCATTCCCAAGCCACTGAACTAGAACTAGGGGTGCGGACTATGCTACCCTCCAAGCTCTGAAACTAGGATCTAGGGGCATCTGTTATCCCTAGTCATGAAACTAGGATCTGAAGGCATTACGTATCGCCGTCCCCCCAGTCCTCTACATGTGCACATGTGCTGTCCGTCAATTCCATGTTTGTACAAGTTACATACTGAAGTGGGTTTTTCCCCAAGCCTGGAAAACATAAAAAAAAGTCATGCTATAGATTTCAAAACTGTATAAAACGCTACATTTAACATGAAACTGAAATCAAATATGGCTAACGCCCTATGTGCTAGAAAAAAGTAAGTCTCAATTCATAAAGAATAAATAAATAAATCAATAAGAAAAATCAACTTAAAAAGAGAAATGTCCACTCACTGTTTTGGAGTTCCGCTAGCCTTTCTTCACTTCGCTGAAGAACTTGTGGTTCCTGCGATGATCTATCATCGATAATTCCGATTAGAAAATGGACTAATAATATATAGATCAGAATCAAGCTAAGTTTGCATATTCAAGTAAGGGCTATCACTCTAAGGCGTATCGTATTCATATCGTGATGTAATATATACATATGAGCTGATACGAGACTCTTAAGGTGGTTTCTAACATGCTTGGTGGAACTGGAATGAATTAAAAACTAATTTGGGGATATTTTGATCTCTGTTGCGATGCGACGCAAACATTCCAGAAACGGCTCTAAATTTTCCACTACGCGCACGACGCTAAACCCTTTTACGTCGAGACGCGAACCTGATTTCCAGGTTTCTGCATTTGCTTCCTCAAGCCTATTTTCTTCCCAAATACAACCCCAAAACTTCTATATCAATTTTTATTGCATAAACCATTCCATTTGGCCTCAAATAACATCCACAACACTACCAATATCTCACTCAAAATCAACTTACATCCATTCTATTAACTTCACTTAATTTTACTCAAAATTGAACAAGTTGATGTTTTCCCTCAATCACCATTTTCTTAGCACAACAATCACTCATTCATCATCAAATATAATTTTCAAATTCATCCATCTATCAAAATTAAACAATGGCTCTACCTTTTATCTATTGAGTCATCAACTCTCAAATACATTAATCCATGTTATATTATCTCCTAGTGGATGAACCTCAATAAATTACCATCAAAACATCAAAAATAATTCTTTCACAAGCTAATAAATTCGGCCCTCATACATATTTTTGTTTTTATCTTAGCTTTATTTCAACCACACTTAGGCACAATTCATTATAAACTACTTCATAAACATGCCTTTTGACTCAATTTCTTGCTCAACCTTTTAAATCAACAAAGCCCCAAATCATAGGGTTTCTAAGCATGAAAATGTAAATGGAGAATAGATGCCCATGTTCCAAATTAAGAAAAAGAGAGAAGAAAAAAAAGCTTACTTGTCCAAGAGATCTTGAAATTTCATCATTTTTCTTTCAAACGTTTTCCATGAGAAGTGAAGAAAAGTGGAGAGCTTCTTTGCCCTCAAGAATCACGTTTTTGGCTTCCTAAAAGAGGTGAATGAATAGTAGTCTATTTATAGAAGAAGGTGGATAACTTTTGTAATGAAATGGGTGGTCAAGAGTGTGACACATCACCCCCTTCTAGACTTCTCCCGAAATTTACTATAGCAGCAGTGAAATTCTCGATTTTTGACCATTTCTGGTTGGAAAAATGTCCAACGTAAAATTTTTAGCTCTCGATCTCAGCTTTCCGACGATATAAAATTCATAAAAATCGGAGTTCATATGAGAACGTTACGGCCCAAATACCATGGGCTGTCCGGAGTGGAATATCATAGAATTTCATATCAGAATTTCGAAGGATTTACCGTTTATCCCCAAAGTCATTTAGTGAGCGTATTTGTGTCCCATCATAATTTATATTATGTTACATTCGTCTCGTAATACCACGATACAACAATATAACAATAGTAGTGACTATCGGTCGTTATAATAAATTATCTTGTATGCCATTGGATACTAAATGTACTTTCAGATTTAGTGTATAAGTGTTATACACAAGAGGATTTAAATCTGAAATTAGTAATCCTAAATAGTCCGTAGAGAGTAAACGAAGACGGTCACTTTGTTTGTGGTTTATCTACAGCTGCGGTCCATTCCATATTGTATGACGACTTTGACCCGAATTCTTTCATGTGGTGACATGGGAATGAAGGTACCTTATATAATGCGATCATATAGGACTTAACCAAGACATAAATGAATTTCTTTTAATATCCTTTAAACAAAGAAATTCATATCAGTCTAATAGATGATCATATATGAGTTGATCTTAATCCTGAGTGTACTACGAACTCCTGCATGGCAGGCTATGTCCTTTGATTTACAAAGGTGAGGCTGGTGAAGTAATCCCGACCAATAGCTACGTATTTTGGGGACATGGTTTGGTGTGTAGCTGGGGACGTTTTACATAGATATTGAATCAACTCCTTCTTACGAGAAGTAGATGAGTATCTTCCTTAAGGCTTGATTTGGTACTTGAATAGTTTGAGTGCTCAAGTCTTTCAATTACGAATAGAAAGATTAATATTCATAATAGTTATGAATAAATCGTTCATTAGAGAATCAATTGTACTTATGGCACAAAATAATTAGAGGGGTATAACAGACATTATGACCCGACTCTAATTATGAGATACTTGTTGAGGGTCAATCTGTATGCAGTGATTATATCGGTGGACGCCGTTGACTTTCGGTATAAAATATATCTGCAGTGACGAGAGTGCAGCTTTAGGTTTTTAGTAAAATAACCTAAAGTTAATAATTCGAATATTTAATTAAAGAATTTTAATTAATATTTCAAGATTATTGGAGCTCAGAACTATAGGTCTATTTGGTCCCCGTGTTAGCTCATTACACTATAGGAATCCTTGGAATAATTGGATGGTCCAATTATGAACTCACTTGAAAAATAATAAATAATTGAGAATTATTTATTGATATAATTATTAATTTTATTAATAATTATATAATGTCACACCTTGAAATTATACATTAAAGTGTTTAATATATAGTTTTTATATTAATGATTATTAGATAATCATTTAATATAGGATTTGATTTTAATTAAATTTGATTTAATTCAAAATCAAATATGTAATTTATATCATGATATAAGTTACATGTTAAATTTTAATTTCAAAATTAAATGATATTTGATGTTTTATTTAATTTTAGAAATTAATAACTTTGTTGTGACAAAAATGCCATTGAGAAATATTTATATTTGAGATTAGGGTTATGGTTAATTTTGTAAATGTACAATTATTTAACCTAAACCCTAGATATAAATATAAAGCATTTCTCTACACAATCTAACCCTAGCCTCACTTTCTCATTCTCAATGAGATTGAAAATAAGAGGAAAAAGAGAAAACAAAATGGCGGAAAATTTTCCAAGAAAAATTTCATACCAAGTGAGTTGATCCGAGCCCACCCTCACAGATTTTTGTTGGTGAGTCATAACACGAAAAATTGAGTGGTGACCCGATTCTTATCTCACGTCCAAGGTTTCGGCTATATGATGATCAGTTTATGCGAAAGTGTGATGCGTGATATATTCATGTGATGTTACATGATGCGTGGCTTATTCATTTGTTATATATATATTTATGTGCTGTTACGATGATGATCAACAAAGAGGCACACTGAAACCCTGCCAAGAAAATATAATGAATATTCAGAGTCAAGACAAGCAGTTTGGACTTTGATGACGAAGGCATAAGCAGCCACGCATGCAATGTATGTGCGTGATCTTTATGAATATATAATAATCCGTGCACCACTAGCTAGTGCATCTGGAAGTGATTAAAGTTTTGGAAGCTGAACGGTCACTGTGCATGAGATTCAAGGGCTGCTAGTTCGGATCTGGAATTTTTGGGCTGAAAAATTCTGGTTTTATATGGGGGTGAGCAAAAATATTTTCAAGGTCGATTCCAGGTGTCCTAAGTCGCTTCCGCTGTACGAGGGAAAGTGTTCCCTACAGATTCCTAAAGTGCGAAACCTATTTTAATATTACTTTATGAGTTCTAAAATGTTATGCATAATGATTCACTCTATCGAGTATGATCGGTCCGATCAGGGTGTTACAGACCTATCTTTTGTATTTTAAGTTACTAAACTATCATATTAAGGGATTAGATTTATGCCAACTGCTGTGTACCATCCTCATTGTTCCAATTCCCCACACTTTGGGAAGAAGATGAAGTAGAAGTAGTAGGGGCGGAGGAGAGACCTTTTCAAACATGTACTGATTCAATATAAACCTTGTATTATGAAGAATATTTTGATCCTGTTCAATTTTTAGGAGGATTATTAAGTTTCGAGAACTGATGGACATTAAAAAGTATGTATTTAATAAAAAGAGAAATTAATCATTTTACACTTGTAATTTCATTAATTATCTTAACTTAGCACAATTGTCAAATAATAATTAAATATATGTTTTATATATTTTTATTATAATTTTTATTTATTGTGTAGGTAAAATTCTACTTTGGATGCTAAAATTATACATTTGATGCTCAACATGAAAATAGATATCTGAGTTCCAGGACCCAGAAATCCAAAAGAACGTGACAACTAGATTCAAATCGAACTTGGAAAATTTTCACCGTGTTTAGATTGGCAACAAAATGGGATTATAATTTATTTAGCGACACATGTATTTTATTAATATATATATTGGAGGTCCTATTGTAGGACACAGAAATCGGCGACGCTGTTCCAGGCTCGCGGCTCGGTTGGGAGTATGGAGTAGCCCACGAGGGACTAAACCGGAGAAATAAAATGGAGTCGCCACCCAGTGTGAACTGGGAAATGATTTAAGGCCACACTAACCCCTCGCAAGGGAAGACCTCAAACCGTTGAGTTCAGAATGGTCCCTTACTTATGCCACTTGTAATGAACAGATTTATGTAATAATATAACCGAGTCTACGCAACATATCCTACATCTAAGTTCCCATACAACCTATATCTAAGTTTGCATATAACTTATATCTAAGTTTGCATATAACCTATATCTAAGTTTGCATGCATAAAAGTAAGTCGGAATAACGGCAAGCACACAATCTCATGAATACATTAAATCGATAAGCATGGCAATGTAAATAAATAATAATCTAAACATAAACGTAGATGTGATATAATTAAGTTCCTAATGCGAAGGAAATAACTAAATCATGCTTGGAAACAATCAACTAAATCATGCATAAAAATAACATACTAAACAACCTAATCATGCATAAAAGTAACATACTATTTCTAATAAACAACGAATAAACACAAGATTGGATGAAACAAAATATGTGCGTTTCTCAAGTGGTACGTGGAATTGTATCCCGAGTTCAGACCGCACTACCGTCCATTCAGATTCGGCTACGAAATTTACGTCCGGGTTTCCATCCGATATACCACGAGAGATAGCACAAAATCATTCATCTCATGGCCACAACATACATGAATCAACAATATGCATGCGAAGAAATAATAACAAATAACAGAAAAAGAGCGGGAATAAATAAAAGAGTGCCCTCAAGTCTAACCTCTTAAGTAGCCTTTTGGAAGTGTGTTACGCGGTTGTCGGAAGGGTTGATGCTCCGCAAATTTTTCGATTTACTGGTTCGTTGTTTTCCTTCATTGCCTCGCTGTTTTGGGCTGCTGCTTCCTCTGTTTTGCTACTGTTTTTTGGTTACTATTTTTACGGTAATTAGGGACTGTTTTAGCTTGCTATTTGCGGTGGTTTATGTGTGTTGGGGCTGCTGTTTTTTTGGGGTTTACTGGGCAGTTTTCTAGAAAGTTTGGAGGTGTTTCAAAGGTGCAGTTTTTCGGTAATTGGATGAGATTTTTAGAGCTGTTTTTGCGGTATTTGGAAGGGACTTTTAGGGCTATTTCTGTGATGTATGGAGGCTGTTTGCGGTACTGGGATGGTGCAGTTTAGGGTGCAGGTCAGGGGCTATTTCAGTGGTTTTGAGGGGCTGCTGGTTGGGGGTTGTTTTGGTGGTTAATGGGCTGCTGGTTGAGGGCTTGGGCGTGTGTTAAAGGGCTGGTTGGGGGGGCTCTTTCGGTGGTTAAAGGGCTGGTTCCTTCTTGTGTTTTACGGTAATGGATGGCTTCTTTCTAGTGTGTTGGGCGTGAATGCTAGGGGTTCTAAGGTTGGGTTTATGCTTCTTTTTATAGGAGAGGGTTGTGGTTTACCTTATACGGGTAGGAAAACGGAGATTGTGTAATTATGGGGCAATATTTAATTTGTGTGTCATAAGAAAATGATCTCTTCAATTTAGGAAGGTAATTTGATTTGATTTGATTTGATTTGATTTAGTTTAGGCATGTAATTTAATTTAATTAGGAAGGGGATTGATGAGATTTGATTTGAATCTTTTAATTTGGGAAGGTGATTTGTTTAGATTTTAACATGTGTTTAATGTGTTTGAATATTTTTGGATGTGATTTAATGGGCTTTGAGGCTTTATGGGCGTGTGGTTGGTTGTTTTGGGCTTGGTGTGTGGCTTGCGGGGGTTTGGGCTGAGGATAAATTTTAAAACAGAGGTTCAACAAGCAAACCCGAATCTAAGCAAACGAATTAAATCCAACAAGGTATTGATTTTTGACCTTTCCCTTCCGACGTCCGTTTCCCGTGACTTTCGCAACTTAAAGGATAATGCCTCCGTACGAGGCTCATCATCGGGACTTATATGCAAAAATGCAGTGCCTACATTCGCCCCCACTTTGATGGGACTTGTACAGTGTGTGATAATGACAATCCTATAAAAGTTATGCAATGCATTTTCACTTACCTGGCTCGCCAGCTGCCACTTGGTTTGCCCGTTGCTTCGAATTGAGTTGATCTGGTGTGAGGTGCTTCGACCCCAAGGTTCATCCCTGCAAGATGCTGCGATCTCTAGGAATCACTACCGAACTGCTGATATGTTGGCGAGGTGCTTCGACCCATGGGCATTGTTCCCGAACCACCGAGTGTGGGCTTTGTTCCATGGGCTTTATTCTCGAACTGTCCTGAATGTGATGGCGAGGCACTTTCGACCTCTGGGCTTTATTCCTGAACCATCTGTGGTCCATTCCCGAACCGTTACTGTGAGGTGGTCCATTCCCGAACCGTTACTGTGAGGTTGTCCATTCCCAACCGTTATTGTGGGGTGGTCCATTCCCGAACCGTTACTGTGGGGTGGTCCATTCCCGAACCGTTACTGTGTGGTGGTGCATTCCCGAACCGTTACTATGCAGTGATCCATTCCCAAACCGTTACTGTGGGGTGGTCCATTAACGAAACCGTTACTGTGGGGTGGTCCATTCCCGAATCGTTACTGTGCGGTGGTCCATTCTCGAACAGTTACTGTGCGGTGGTCCATTCCCGAACCGTTACTGTGAGGTGGTCCATTCCCGAACCGTTACTGTGAGGTGGTCCATTCCCGAACAGTTACTGGGAGTTGGTCCATTCCCGAACCGTTACTGGGAGGTGGTCCATTCCCGAACCGTTACTGTGGGGTGGTCCATTCCCGAACCGTAACTGTGAGGTGGTCCATTCCTGAACCGCTACAGTGGGGTGGTCCATTCCCGAATCGTTACTGTGGGGTGGTCCATTCCCGAACTGTTACTGTGCGGTGGTCCATTCCTGAATAGTTACTGTGTGGTGGTCCATTCCCGAACCGTTTCTGTGAGGTGGTCCATTCCCGAACCGTTACTGTGGGGTGGTCCATTCCCGAACTGTTACTGTGGGGTGGTCCATTCCCGAACTGTTACTGTGCGGTGGTCCATTCCCGAATAGTTACTGTGCGGTGGTCCATTCCCAAACCGTTTCTGTGAGGTGGTCCATTCCCGAACCGTTACTGTGAGGTGGTCCATTCCCGAACCGTTACTGGGAGGTGGTCCATTCCCGAACCGTTACTGTGGGTGGTCCATTCCCGAACCGTTACTGTGGTGTGGTCCATTCCCGAACCGTTACTGTGCGGTGGTCCATTCCCGATCCATTCCCGAACCGTTACTGGGAGGTGGTCCATTCCCGAACCGTTACTGGGAGGTGGTCCATTCCCGAACCGTTACTGTGGGGTGGTCCATTCCCGAACCGTTACTGTGGGGTGGTCCATTCCCGAACCGTTACTGTGCGGTGGTCCATTCCCGAACCGTTACTGTGCGGTGGTCCATTCCCGAACCGTTACTGTGAGGTGGTCCATTCCCGAACCGTTACTGTGCGGTGGTCCATTCCCGAACAGTTACTGTGCGGTGGTCCATTCCCGAACCGTTACTGTGGGGTGGTCCATTCCCGAACCGTTACTGTGGGGTGGTCCATTCCCGAACCGTTACTGTGGGGTGGTCCATTCCCGAATCGTTACTGTGGGGTGGTCCATTCCCGAACCGTTACTGTGGGGTGGTCCATTCCCGAACCGTTACTCTGCGGTGGTTCATTCTCGAACCGTTACTGTGAGGTGGTCCATTCCCGAACCGTTATTGTATGATGTGTGGGCCTCGACCCTGGGACGCATCCCAAAACTGATACTGATGTGGGCCTCGACCCAGGGACCAAAACTGATACTGATGTGGGCCTCGACCCATGCTCCATCCTCGAAATGCCATTCCCGGCATACTGAACCTCATCCCCGAGGCATTGCTGATGTGATGGTTCATTCTCGAACCGTGCTGTATGAGAGATGGTAGACTGGTCGCCCCCAGTCTCTGTTCATTTTTCTATTCTTTGCTGCTTTTATTAGGTCAAGGTAGATCTCCTGATGTGATGTTACATACCAACACACTGTACTGCCTCTCACGAGATAATCCCGACAGCTAAACATATTTTCGTCCTTAAAGGATGCTTCGTGTCGAAACCAGAGAACCTTCAAAGTACTTGATACAACTCAAATCCGACCGTCTGAATAAATGATTTGAACTAGACTCCCAGTGTGTGTGTGCCAAGGTTCTTTCGCAGCTTAATCCTTAAGTAAGCCAACTCAATGATTTTGTCTCGGAGAATTGGATCGGTAGGTCTAACCAACCTAGATGTCTTGGTCATGCTCCGCAATTACTTCATCGTACTCAATGTGATATGGCTTTCTTCTTCTTTTCTTTTGTCTCTTTATCTTTTGCTTTTCATTTTGAACTTCTTCTTTTCTTTCTTTTTCTCTTTTCTTTCTATTTTTTTTCGACACACCTACCCTTTAAGGTAGCATTTCTCCTCATGGTGGTCCTAATACTCGCCCAAGGGCAGCTTCACGATTATCGGTTATAGGTGGTCTATTTTTTTTCTTTTCTTTTCAGAGACTTTTTTTCGTTTCCAACCATATCACATATCGTAACATAAGAAAACCAGGATGGACATCTAGGTAAACGGTCATTCACTGATCTGCCATCTCTCCAACTAGTCATCTTGCCGACTACTCAAGCTTCTACTGCTGAGATCCTGTAATTAAGTGCCCGCGAGTCTAGCCGAGATCAATCACTTAAAATACCGGATGAGAGCATATCTTGCACTTATCGTTTCCAAGGTTTCACCCTACATTAAACAATCTCATCACCGGACATATGCCTAACCATCAAGGACTTCTATCTCACTCCCTTTTTTTACTCCACCGGAATTCTTCCTTTCAACTGCTGATAATGTGGGCTTCACCCCCTGGGATCCATTCCCGAAACTCATACTGATGCGGGCCTCAACCCTGGGACTCATCCCCGAAACTGATACTGACGTGGGCCTCAACCCTGGGACTCATCCCCGAAACTAATACTCATATCTTGCTGCTTCTTGTTGGCTTCCATTTGTCGCTTTCTTCTTTTCTACTTTGAAACCTGTAAATACAAAACAGAACAAACACAATAAAATAATGCAAGTACGTTACGTGTATGCATGCATATATGAATGAATTTCCTATTTCATTGGGTTAGGTCTTCCACTAGTCCTTCTGGTGATCGCTCGGTCTTCTCTCCCTCAGGCAAAATATTGCTTCAATCTGTCCACGTTGATCGACTCGGTGAACTCGTTCCCTTCCAAATCTGACAGTCTCACTGCCCCATTTCCCATTACTTTCTGGACCATGTATGGTCCTTCCCAGTTGGGTCTGAACTTTCCTCTCGGGTCTGTCGTCGACGGCTTCGACTGCTTAAGCACCAGATCACCCTTTCTGATCTTGGTAGGACGCACCTTCTTGTTGAACGCTCGAGCCAACCTCTTCTGGTATATCTGCATGTGATGTAAGGACTTCATTCTCTTCTCATCCAGCAGTGCTAACTGTTCAAATCTCTGCGAGGCCCATTCCTATTCAGGTAACTATGTTTCTGGTAATACCCGCATAGACTGTATCTCAACTTCCACTGGCAATACTGCTTCCATTCCATAGACCAAAGAGTAAGGCGTGGCTCCCGTTACTGTTCTCACAGAAGTTCTGTATCCCCACAGGGCGTACGGTAGTTTGTCAGCCCAATCTTTATAGTTATCTGTCATCTTGGCTAGTATCATTTTTATCGTCTTGTTGGCTGCCTCGATTGCTCCATTTGCCTGCAGTCTGTACGGTGACGACTTGTGATGTCCTATCCCGTACCTCTATAGCATTGCTTTCATTTCTCTTTGAAACTGGACTCCGTTGTCCGTTACTACATGATGTGGCATTCCATATCGGCATATGAGATTTCGGGCTATAAACTTCACCATCTGCTTTGCTGTAACATTGCGAAATGTCTCTACCTCCACCCATTTCGAAAAATAGTCCACCGCCACTACTATGAAGCGATGCCCATTCGATGCGTGCGGTCGAATTTCTCCGATCATGTCAATTCCCCATACTGAGAAAGGCCACGACTCTGACAGCCCGTGCAACTCTGTGTGCGGTAAATGGTTCAAGTTACCGTGCGCTTGACAATCGTGACAATGCTTTACCAGCTTCGCGCAGTCAACTTCCATGGTCGACCAGTAAAAGCCTTGTATTACTATCTTGCGAGACAAATTCAACCTATTCATGTGCGGTCTACATACTCCGGCATGTATTTCTTCGATTGCTTTATGAACCTCTTCTTTTCTTTAACATTTCAGCTGAATGCCATTTGCTTGTCTTTTGTATAGTTCTCCCTTCAAACTCACATATTGAGAAGCTAACTTCTGAATGGCTATCCTGTCATTTCTGCTTGCTTCTTCCGGAAGTTCCCCACGTTCTAAGAATCGCTGAATATCATAGTACCACGGTTTCCCATCGTCGATCTCTACTTCCAAGACTTTTCTATCTCATAGACATGTGTGCTTGCCATTGTCAACACTAGAGGTTTCATCACCAATTTCTCTGGATTTTCCCAAGATACGTCTAGTGTAGCCAATGCGTCTACCATTTGGTTCTCTTCTCGCGGCAAGTGCTGGAATTTGCAATCGGGGAGGGCCTGTGCCAGACTCCTGAGGTGGAGTAAGTAGGGTTTCAACCGTTCTTCCTTCAATTCCCATTCTCCTTGCATCTGTTGGACTACCAACATCGAGTCTCCGTAAACTTCCACGTTCTTAGCTTTCAAAGCTCTCAATGCTGTCATTCCAAAGGCGCATGCTTCATACTCAGTCATGTTTTTGGTTACTCCAAACGTCAACCTCTTGGCCATAGGCAGTGTTTCTCCTTCGGGAGTTACTATCACAATCCCTATTCCGGCTCATTTGTAATTTACTGCTCCGTCAAAGTACATCTTCCATCCTTGGACTGTTATTGCTTGGATCTCCTCGGGGTTTAGCACGCCGGGTATGGCACTCCGGGTATGGAGACACAACCGCGACACCTCAGGTATGGGGTTTTAACACGCTGGGTATGGCACTCCGGGTATGGAGACACAACTGTGACACCTCGGGTATGAGGTTTAGCACGCTGGGTATGGCACTACGGGTATGAAGAAACAACCGCGACACCTCAGGTATGGGGTTTAGCACTTCGGGTATGGAGACACAACCACGACACCTCGGATATGGGGATTAGCACGCCGGGTATGGCACTCCGGGTATGGAGACACAACCACGACACCTCAGGTATAGGGCTTAGCACGCCGGGTATGGCACTCTCGATATGCAGACACAACCACGACACCTCAGGTATGGGGTTTAGCAGCCGGGTATGGCACTCTGGGTATGGAGACACAACCGCGACACCTCGGGTATGGGGTTTAGCACGCCGGGTATGGCACAACTAGATCAACTCAATTTAAAGCAACATGCCAGTCAAGTGACAGCTGGCGAGCCAGGTAAGTAAAAATGCATTGCATAACTTTGATTGGATTGTCATTGTCACACACTGCACAAGTCCCATCAAAGTGGGGACGACTGTAGGCACTGCATTTTTACATATAAGTCCCGATGATGAGTCTCACATGGAGACACTACCTCTTTAAGTTGTGGAAGTCGCGAGAAACGGACGTCGGAATGGAAGAGTCAGAAATTGACACCTTGTTGGATTAATTCGTTTGCTTAGCTTCAGGTTTGCTTGTTAGGCCTCTGTTTTAAAACTTATCCTTAGCCCAAAACCCCCGCAAGTCACACACCAATCCTTATGATACACAAATTAAAAGATATCCCCATAATTGCAATATTCTTTCCCTATTCCCATAAGATAAACCCCAACCCTTGCCTATAAAAAGAAACACAAACCCAAACTCTTTGATCCCTAGCTCATATTCACAGCAAAACACAAAAAACTAAAACCATAAACCGTCTTATCATCTTCTACCTCTCGTACAGCTCTCTAACCCTTCAGCCACAACTCTCTTCTTCCCCCATCTCTTCACGCCCTCACACATTCTCTCCACTCACGGCATCCTCCCTACAAAACCCTAATCTCTCACTCTTAATACTCACGGCCACAACAAACCCTAAAGGAATAGAGACACAGCCCTTCTCCTCACAAACAAACACTCACTTCTCACACACGCATGCCTCTCTCTCATTTCCAGGCAGCAACCCTCGGCCCTTTGTCCCATGCTTAAACACAACACACAGCCATGCATGAAGCACCTTCCACTAACCCCCCACTAGCCGAAACAAACAAAAACTAGCAGCCACCTTAAACACACCACACAGCCCACAAACTGCCAAGACATATTCACACTCACGACCATACACTCAGCATCATACGCAGCAAACAATCAAAATAAACCCTACATGCCATGAACCAGCCTCACCACTCACGTAGGCACACAACAACTTACAAAGACACATGTCCCTTGCCTCGCAACAACCCTCCACTAACACCAACAAGATCAAATTAACTGCCCCATTAGCCGAATACAACAAAACTGAAATAGTCCCAAAAAAACCAATCCTAAAAATCACCCAAAGACACTTCAAAACAGCCCCATAAACTATTGCAAAAGTCAAGAAAATAACCCAAAACTGCCCCCAAACTGCACCCTTAAACCTGCAAACTGCTCCCCTAAAATACCACGAAACAGTCCACAATTACCGCAAGAATAGTGACAAAAAAATAGCAGCAAAAAAAGAGGAAACATCACCCCAAAACAGCGAGGCAACGAAGGAAAACAATGAACCAGTAAATCGGAAAAGTTGTGGAGCATCAACCATTCCGTCAACTGTGTAACGCACTTCTAAAAGACGACTTAAGAGGTTAGACGTGAGGGCACCCTTTTTTATTCATTCCCCTTTATTTTTATTTATTTTCTTATTTTACTTCGCATGAGTATTGTTGATTGGTGTATGATATGACCTTCGGATGAATGGAATATGTGTTCTCTCTTGCGGTATATCGGATGGAAACTCAGACGTAAATTCCATAGCCGAATCCGAATGGATGGTAGTGTGGTTTGTACTTGGGAAAAAACCCCACGTACCACTTGAGAGACACATATTTCGTTTCATCCAATCCTATGTTTATGCATGATTTAGTCATTTAGTATGTTATTTATTTTTCTAAGCATGATGTAGTCGTTTAGTATGTTATTTATTTTTTTATGTATGATTTAGTTGGTTATTTCCGAGCATGATTATTTATTTATTTTGCATTAGGAATTTAATTTATGTTTATGTTTAGGTTGTTATTTATTTTTCGCGTTTGATAATTAAATATGTTCATGAGATTATTGTGTGTTTGCCGTTGTGACGACTTACTTTTATGCGTGCAAACTTAGATATAGGTTTTATTTTCATGCACGTGAACTTAGAAGTAGGTTATTTTTACGTATGAATGTTGCGTAGACTTGGTTAAATTATAGCACAAATCTTTTCATTACAAGTGGCATAAGTAAGAGACCATTCTGAACCCAACGGTTTGAGGTCTTCCCTTGTGAGGGGTGAGTGCGGCCTTAAATCATTTTCCCAGTTCACACTGGGTGGCGAATCCATTATTCTCTGGTTGAGTTCCCCGTGGGCTATTCCGTACTCCTAACTAGGCCGCGAGCCTAGAACAGCGTCGCCAATTTCTGTGTCCTACAGTCTGGCGACTCCACTGGGGATAGAGAATCGGTCCCGAAAGAATGTCTTGTAATGTTTGTGATTTGTGCTTTAGCTAACCGTGTCTATAGTGGGTTGAAGGGGTTTGATCAAAGGCATTATTAAGGCTAGGTAATGGTTTTGGTGTCTTCCTTCATTTACTACTTTTCTATATGGAAAGCTATGAAGGCACCTAGATAATCATTTACTCGTAGCTTACCGTGATGGACTAATTTGGAAGACCCGTTGTTTATTCCTGTCACCAAGGCGATAAGAGCGTAAGAGGCTTGGGTATTTAAGAGAGTTCGCTCCACCCTCTCTCTGGGGAATCTACAATGGGAAATCCATTTGACAGTCAGTCACACGCCATAACCCGTTGGCACGTACCTTATTGTATAAAAAAGGTGCGCTCACTTGGTCGCTCGAACCCTTGAGTGGGGAGTCCTAGTTGTGGGAAATCCTTCGCCAGCGGGAGCCTTTGTCTATACCCCTATAAACCCGCATATGAACTGTAGTTGTAGGACCAATAGAAACTATTCTGTTATGCTTAGGTTTAGGACCATCATCATTTGGATTCAGTTGGACTTTTTGTCATGAGGTATGGGCTTGTTGGGCCATTTAAACTGGGACGAGTCCGTGCTTTATGGAAATTGGGCCAAAAGCTTCTAAAATGATAATGGGCTATTTGGTGTTTAGGCCCTTATCATTTGAAGTCGTTTAGCCATGTTATCGCAAAAGTGTAAACCTGTTGGGCCTTTTTCAACTGGGACAAGTTTGCACCGCGCAATAGTATGATTGAATGCTTTAAAATGATAATAGATCGACTTATATATCTCATACACCGCACGCATCTTATGCATCTCATGCATACACGCATCATGTTAACCCTTTGTGTCTTAAAAGCCATCATAGATATCCGTTGGGTTAGGGGTAAGAGGGAAGGCTCATCAAAAAGCAGTTAGCAAACATGAGCGAATCAGTTAACGAGGGATCTCATATGGATCAGCTGGAGACTAGTCTAACTAAGGTTACCGAGCAGTTGTAAGCTTTGACCGCCGCTATTGCTAATATGGTTGTGCCCCGTGCTGGGGGAGGCTCTGAGAATGTGAGGCGTGAAGACCCTCCAAACAAGATTGAGTGATGATGTCCCTGTCTTCGATGATGACATGGCTGAGTATGAAGCATGCGCCTTTGGACTTACTGCGTTGATAACTTTGAAGGCTAAGAACGTCGAAGTTTACAGAGACTCGATGTTGGTAGTCTGACAGATGCAAGGAGAATGGGAATTGAAGGAAGGACGGTTGAAACCCTACTTGTTCCACCTCAAGAGTCTGGCACATGCCCTCCCCGATTGTAAATTTCAGCACTTGCCGCGAGAAGAGAATCAAATGGCAGACGCGTTAGCCACATTAGCCAAGACTTGGGAAAATCCAGAGAAATTGGTAATGAGACCTCTATTGTTGACAACAGCAAGCAGACCTGTCTACGAGATAGAAAAGGTCTTGGAAGTAGAGATCAACGACGGAAAACCTTGGTATGACGATATTCAGAGATATCTGGAGCGGGGGGAATTCCCAGAAGGAGCAAGCATAAAAGACAGGATAGCCATTCAGAAATTAGCTTCTCAGTATGTGAGTTTGAAGGGAGAACTCTATAAGAGACAAGCGAACGGAATTCAGCTGAAGTGTTTGAAAAAAAGAAGAAGCTCAGAAAATAATGGAAGAAATACATGCCGGAGTATGTGGACCACACATGAATGGGTTGAACTTGTATCGCAAGATTGTAAGACAAGACTTCTACTGGTCGACCATGGAAGCTGACTGCACGAAGCTGGTAAAGCATTGTCGCGATTGTCAAGCGCACGGTAACTTGAACCATTTTCCGCACACAGAGTTGCATGGGCTATCAAAGCCGTGGCCTTTCTCAGCATGGGGAATTGATATGATCGGGGAAATTTGACCACACGCATCGAATGAACATCGCTTCATAGTAGTGGCAGTAGACTACTTTTCAAAATGGATGGAAGCTGAGTCGTTTCGCAATGTTACAGCAAGGCAGATGGCGAAGTTCATAGCTCGAAACATCATATGTCGATATGGAATGCCACATCATGTAGTAACCGACAACGAAGTTCAGTTTCAAGGAGAAACGAAGGCAATGCTATAAAGATATGGGATATGACATCCCAAGTCGTCACCTTACAGACCACAGGCAAATGGGGCAGTCGAGGCAGCCAATAAGACAATAAAGAATATGTTAGCCAAAATGACGGAGAACTACAAAGATTGGGCTGACAAGCTACCGTATGCCCTGTGGGGATACATAACTTCTGTGAGAACCGCAACAGGAGCCATGCCTTACTCTCTGGTCTATGGCACAGAAGCAGTATTACCAGTAGAAGTTAAGATACAGTCCATGCGAGTATTAGCAGAAGCAGAGTTACCTGAACAAGAATGGGCCTCCCAAAGATTTGAACAATTGGCATTACTGGATGAGAAGAGAATAAAATCTTTACAGCATATACAGTTATACCAAGAGAGGTTGGCTCGAGCATTCAACAAGAAAGTGCGTCCTACTAAAATCAGAAAGGGTGATCTGGTACTTAAACAGTCAAAGCCGTCGACGACGGACCCGAGAGGAATGTTCAGAGCCAACCGGGAAGGACCCTACATAGTCCAGAAAGTCATGGGAAATAGGGCAGTGAGACTATCAGATTTAGAAAGGAACGAGTTCACCGAGCCAATCAACGTGGACAAATTGAAACAGTATTTTGCCTAAGGAAGAGAAGACCGAGCGATCATCAAGAGGACCGACAGAAGACCTAACCCAACAGAATATGAAATTCATCCATGCATGCATGCATACACGTAACGTACTTCCATTCTTTTTTGTGTTTTGTTTCATTTTTTGTTCACAGGTTTCAAAGAGGAAAAACGAGAAAGCGGAAAATGCAAGCCAATCAGAAGCAGCAACAGTACAATACATCAGTTTCAGGAATGAATCAGTATCAGTTTCAGGAATGAATCAGAATCAGTTTCAGGAATGAATCACAGGGTTGAGGCCCGCATCAGTATTAGTCTCAGGGATAAGTCCCAGGGTTGATGCCCACATCGGTATCAGTTTCGAGGATGAGTCTCAGGGTTGAGGCCCATACCAGTATCAGTTTTGGGAAGGAATCCCAGGGGGCGAAGCCCACATTATCAACGGTTAAAAAGAAGAATTCCAGTGGAGTGAAAAAAAAGAGAGAGAAAAGTCCTTGATGGTTAGACATATGTCCGATGATGACATTGTTTGCTATAGGGTGAAACCTTAGAAACGATGAGTTCGAGATGTTCTCTCATCCGATATTCTGAGTAGTTGATCCCAGCTAGACTCACGAGCACTTGATTACGGGATCTTAGCAGTAGAAGCCTGAGTAGTCGGCGAGATGACTAGTTGAAGAGATGACGGATCAGTGAATGACCGTTTGCCTAGATGTCCATCTTGGTTTACTTATGTTACGATATGTGATATGGTTGGAAACGAAGAAAAAGTCTCTGAAAAGAACAGAAAAAGAATAGACCACCTATAACCGATAAACGTGAAGCTACCCATGGGCGAGTATTAGGACCACCATGAGGAGAAATGCTACCTAAAGGGTAGGTGTGTCCAAAAAAAAGAGAAAGAAAGAAAAGAGAAAAAGAAAAAGAAAAAAAAAAGAAAAAAAAAAGAAGTTCAAAAAGAAAAGAAAGAAAAGAAATAGAAATAACACATATCATGTTGAGTACGAGGAAGTAATCACAAAGTATGATCAATACATCTAGGTTGGTTAGACTCACTGATCCAATTCTCCGAGACAAAATCATTGAGTTAGCTTACTTAAGGATTAAGCCGCGAAAGAACCTTGGCACACACACACTGGGAGTCTAGTCCAGATCACTTATTCAGACGGTCGGGTTTGAGTATATCAAGTACTTTGAAGGTTCTCTGGTTTCGACACGAAGCATTCTTTGAGGACGAAAATATGTTTGGCTATCGGGATTATCTCGTGAGAGGAAGTATAGTATGTTGGTATGCAACATCACATCAAGAGATCTACCTTGACCTAATGAAAGCAGCTAAGAATAAAAAGATGGATCACGTCTGGAGGCGACTAGCCCACCATTTTCTCATACAGCGCGGTTCGGGGATGAACAACAATCAGTATCAGTTTTGGGGATGAGTCCCCGGGTTGAGGCCCACACATCAGCAGCAGTTTTGGGGATGAGTCCCAGGGATGAGGCCCACATCAGCAGCAGTTTTGGGGATGAGTCCCAGGGATGAGGCCCACAACATCAGCAGTTTTGGGGATGAGTCCCAGGGTTGAGGCCCGCATCATCAGTATCAGTTTTGGGGATGAGTCCCAGGGTTGAGGCCCGCATCAGTATCAGTTTTGGGGATGAGTCCCAGGGTTGAGGCACACATCATCAGTATCAGTTTTGGGGATGGGTCCCAGGGTCGAGACCCACATCAGTATCAATTTTGGGGATGAGTCCCAGGGTTGAGGCCCACACATCATCAGAATGTCGGGTATGGCACTCCGGGTATGGAGACACAACCGCAACACCTCGGGTATAGGGTTTAGCAAGCCGGGTATGGCACTCCGGGTATAGAGACACAACCGCGACACCTCGGGTATGAGGTTTAACACACTGGGTATGGCACTACGGGTATGGAGACACAATCGGGACACCTCGGGTATGAGGTTTAGCACGTTGGGTATGGGACTCTGGTATGGAGACACAACCGCGACACCTCGGGTATGAGGTTTAGCACGCCGGGTATGGCACTCCGGGTATGGAGACAAAACCGAGACACCTCGGGTATGGGGTTTAGCACGCCGGGTATGGAGACACAACCGCGACACCTCGGGTATGTGGTTTAGCATGCCGGGTATGGCACTCCGGGTATGGAGACACAACTGCGACACCTCGGGTATGGGTATTAGCACGCCGGGTATGGTACTCCGGGTATGGAGACACAATCGCGACACCTCGGGTATGGGGTTTAGCCACGCCGGGTATGGCACTCCGGGTATGGAGACACAACCGCGACACCTCGGGTATTGGGTTTTTAGCACGTCGGGTATGGCACTCCGGTTATGGAGACACAACCGCGACACCTCGGGTATGAGGTTTAGCACGCCGGGTATGGCACTCCGGGTATGGACACACAACCGCGACACCTCGGGTATGTGGTTTAGCACACCGGGTATGGCATAACCAGATCAACTCAATTCAAAGTAACATGCAAGTCAAGTGGCAGCTGGCGAACCAGGTAAGTAAAAATACATTGCATAACTTTGATAGGATTTTCATTGTCACACACTGCACAAGTTCCATCAAAGTGGGGGCGATTGTAGGCACTGCATTTTTGCATATAAGTCCCGATGATGAGTCTCACATGGAGACACTACCTCTTTAAGTTGTGGAAGTCGCTGGAAACGGACGTCGGAAGGGAAGAGTCAAAAATTGACACCTTGTTGCATTAATTCTTTTGTTTAGCTTTGGGTTTGCTCGTTAGGCCTTTGTTTTAAAACTTATCCTTAGCCCAAAACCCCCGCAAGTCACACACCAAGCCCATACATCACCAAACCACACACCAAGCCCACCAAAACAAACCAAATACACGCCCAAAGCCTTTAACCCCAAGCCCACCTCCTTCCAAAATAACAAAATCACACATTAAACACATGCTAAAATCAAACCAAATCACCTTCCTAAATTAAAAGATTCAAATCAAATCTCATAAATCACATTCCTAATTAAATTAAATCACATGCCTAAACTAAAGAATCAAATCAAATCTCATAAATCACATTCCTAATCCAATTAAATCACATTCCTAAACTAAATCAAATCAAATCAATTTACCTTGCTAAAATGAAGAGATCATTTCCTTATGATACACAAATTAAAAGATATCCCCATAATTGTAATATTTTTTCCCTATTCCCATAAGGTAAACCCCAATCCTTGCCTATAAAAAGAAACACAAACCCAAACTCTTTGATCCCTAACTCATATTCATGGCAAAACATAAAAAAACTAACACCATAAACCTTCTTATCATCTTCTACCTCTCGCACAGCTATCTAACCCTTCAGCAACAACTCTCTTCTTCCCCCATCTCTTCACGCCCTCACACATTCTCTCCAATCACGGAATCCTCCCTACAAAACCCTAATCTCTCACTCTTAATACTCACGGCCATAACAAACCCTAAAGGAATAGAGACACGACCCTTCTCCTCACAAACAAATACTCACTCCTCACACACGCACGCCTCTCTCTCCTTTCCAAGCAGCAACCCTCGGTCCTATGTCCCTTGCTTAAACACACCACACAGCCATGCATGAAGCACCTTCCACTAATCCCCCACTAGCCGAAACAAACAAAAACTAACTACCACCTTAAACACACCACACAGCCTACAAACAGCCAAATCATATTCATACACACGACCATACACTCAGCATCATACGCAGCAAGCAATCAAAATAAACCCCACATTCCGTGAACCAGCCCCACCACTCACGTAGGCACACAGTAACTTACAAAGACACATGTCCCTTGCCTCCGCAACAACCCTCCACCGACACCAACAATATCAAATTAACTGCCCCATTAGCCGAATACAATAAAACTGAAACAGTCCCAAAAAAAACCAGTCCTAAAAATCACCCAAAGACACTCCAAAACAGCCCCATAAACTATTGCAAAATAGTCCAGAAAATAACCCAAAACTGCACCCTTAAACCTGCAAAATGCTGCCCTAAAATACCGCAAAACAGTCCACAATTACCGCAAAAATAGCGATCAGAAAATAGTAGTAAAAACAGAGGAAACAGCAGCCCAAAACAGCGAGGTAACGAAGGAAAACAACGAACCAGTAAATCGGAAAAGTTGCGGAGCATCAACCCTTCCGACAACCGTGTAACACGCTTCCAAAAGACGACTTAAGAGGTTAGACCTGAGGGCACCCTTTTTTATTCATTCCCCTTTATTTTTATTTATTTTCTTATTTTACTTCGCATGAGTATTGTTGATTGGTGTATGATATGACCTTCGGATGAATGGAATATGTGTTCTCTCTTGCGGTATATCGGATGGAAACTCAGACGTAAATTCCGTAGCCGAATCCGAATGGACGGTAGTGTGGTTTGTATTTGGGAAACAACTCTACGTATCACTTGAGAGACACACATATTTCGTTTCATCTAATCCTATGTTTATGCATGATTTAGTCGTTTAGTATGTTATTTATTTTTCTAAGCATGATGTAGTCGTTTAGTATATTATTTATTTTTTATGTATGATTTAGTTGGTTATTTCCGAGCATGATTATTTATTTATTTGCATTAGGAATTTAATTTATGTTTATGTTTAGGTTGTTATTTATTTTTCGCGTTTGATAATTAAATATGTTCATGAGATTATTGTGTGTTATTGTGTGTTTTCCGTTATGACGACTTACTTTTATGCATGCAAACTTAGATATAGGTTTTATTTTCATGCACGTGAACTTAGAAGTAGGTTATTTTTGCATATGAATGTTGCATAGACTTGGTTAAATTATAGCACAAATCTTTTCATTACAAGTGACATAAGTAAGGGACCATTCCGAACCCAACGGTTTGAGGTCTTCCCTTGCGAGGGGTGAGTGCGGCCTTAAATAATTTTCCCAGTTCACACTAGGTGGCGACTCCATTATTCTCCGGTTTAGTTCCCCGTGGGCTATTCTGTACTTCTGACTAGGCCGCGAGCCTAGAACAGCGTCGCCGAGTTCTGTGTCCTACACTACCATTTGGATCTTGTAAGAGTGGAAGTAATGAAGCAATTTTCTGGAGGCCCACACTACTGCCAAACAGATCTTCTCTACTTCCTGATAGCGGGTTTTATACGGAAGCATCTTCTTACTGAGGTAATAGACTGCATGCTCTACCCCTGTCTCATCTGCTTGTACTATCATCGCCCCCAGCGCTTCGGGTTCAATGGAAAAATAAAGTACCAAGGGTTTGCCCAGTCTTGGAGGTTTCAAGACATGAGGTTTCACCAAATATTCTCTGATCTTGTCGAATGCTTCTTGGCATTGCTCATTCCATTTCACTGGCTGGTCATTCCTCAGCAACTTGAAGATAGGCTCGCATACTAATGTCAGCTTAGCGATGAACCGACTGATGTACTGGATTTTCCCCAGGAATGCTCTAACTTCTTTCTCTGTTTTCGGCGTGGGCATCTCGGTAATTGCCTTGATCTTCTCAGGGTCTACTTCTATTCCTCTCATTCCTACCGTGTGCCATAGCAGCTTGCCTGACGTTACCCCAAACACACACTTCTTGGGATTTAGTCACAGGTTGTATTTTTCGACTCATTTAAGGAACATCTCCAGTGCTTCTATATGTCCGCTTCTTGTTTCCGATTTCACCATCATGTCATCCACATATACCTTAATCTCTTTATGCATCAAGTCATGGAATAATGTGGTGGCCATCCGCTGGTAAGTGGCTCCGATATTCTTAAGCCCAAACGACATCACCTTGTAGCAATACGTACCTCATTCTGTGACAAAGGTGGTCTTATGCTTGTCTTCTTCAGCCATAAGAACCTGATTATATCCTGAGAACCCATTCGTGAATGAGTAAATGGCAGATAAGGCCGCACTATCAACCTGTACGTCTATATAGGGTAGATGAAAATCATAATTCGGGCAAGCTTTGTTGAGGTCTCTGTAATCCACGCACATTCTGACCTTCCCATCTTTCTTCGGCACCGGTACAATATTTGCCAACCACTCAGGGTATTTCACCACTTCTAGAAATCCCACATCTATCTGTTTCCTGACTTCTTCTCTGACCTTCTCGGCCCACTCAGGTCTCATCCTTCAGAGCTTCTGCTTTACCGGCTTCATATTTGGATAAGTCGGTATTGTGTGTTGGGCGATACTTTTGTCTACCCCGGGCATGTCCTCATAGGACCAAGTGAATAATTTGGCATATTTGACCAACATCTCTTCTAATTTCTTCCGCTCTTCACAGGTAACCTCACTCGCAATTAGAATCTCATTGGGGCTCTCAGGCGTACCAAGGTTAAATGCATTTCAGGAAGTCTACCGATCATCTCCAAATTCTTTTTATAGATATACTTGAGTCCCATCATAATTTATTTTACATGTATTTGCCTCGCACATAACGATACTATTGCAGGCAGTAGTAAGAACTACCGGTCGTTACAAATTCTCCCCCTCCTTAAATAGGATTCGACCTCGAATCCTCTCTAGCGTCTACTCGTGATTTTCTTAACTTCGTGAATATCCAAAGATGCTACTAAACTTTATCTTTTTGTCGCTAACCTTTGCTGACTACTAGATCTTTCCTCTTTTCCATTTCCTAAGTCCTCGTTTTGTAATACTTTTTGCTGAGTACTTTTGACTATTGTCCCTCTTTCGCTGTACCTTATACTCTTTATCTCTAGGATTTATTTCCTTCTTAGTCATTCACTTATGCTCCATGATTCTTTAATTTGAGCAAGTTCTTAATAACTAGTGTCTTGGCTCACACTAAGGATTCTAATATCTCATATCTATACTTGATATTTCTCTATTCCACTTGTCCAACTTGACCTTAACATTATTTCTCTTTACTCGACTATCGACTCTTCATATTTCTTACACCACTTTCAATCGTCTATAAGCTTCTTTTCCAAGTTCCAAAGTTTTGCCTTTCCAAAGGGTTTGGGTATCTCATATGATTACTTGATTAAAACTTGTTTGCCTCTCTTACTGAAAGGGAGAGACTCAAGCAAGTAGCAAAATGAATTTCTTTATTATTAGCGAATGCAGGGGTACATCCAAATAAATCAGGGAGATAAATATCTTCGTCATCCACAGACGCTTCACCCTCCTCAGTCGAGTTTTATTCAGTCTTCTTACTCTCCTCGAGGGTCAGACTCTCCAGCTTCATCAGCTCTTCTTCCCACTTGTCTTCCTCCTTCGCAACTTCTTCTGCCAGCGGTTTCTCACCCATCACATCCTTGAAGATCTCAAATCCTAGTACAATGACCTCGTTTACTTCCACTGGTTCAGGCTCTCCTTGGTACCCTGTGGCTTTCACAAAATATTTCGTCAGCTTCAATCATTTCTTCTTAGCCTTCGGCTTATCTTCGTCAGACTTGTATCCCAAACCTCTCATGGTGGTCTGTCCCTTGAAGTCGGGCATGTTCCTTCAACACACCTGAGCCTGTGCCTGGCTCAAACTTCATCTTTTCAATGACATTAGCCACCTTCGGATCTACCCACTCCTCAAAGGTTGTGTGACACTTGGAACCTCGTGAAAGGTTGTATTTCCAAAGCGGTTACAGCATTGTCCACTTTCGCTCTGATGGTGACAATTTCTCCCCTGTACGGAAACTTGATGACTTGATGCAGAGTAGAGTGCACACTCTCAAGCTTGTGAAACCATGGCCTACCCAATAACAAAGCAAAAGTGGCCGGGATATCAAGTATTGTGAACTCAACTCATCTTCAATCGGGCCCACTTTGACTACTGCAGCAAAGGTGCCCTCAACTCCTCGCTTACTGTCATCATACGCCTTGATGGTCATGTTGGAGGGAATCAGATTTGTTGCCTTCATACCTAACTTCTACAGAATCTTCAAAGGGCAGACATTGATAGATGAGCCATCATCCACCATTACACAAGATGTCTTCTTACCTCTCACTTTAGCTCTTATGACTAATGGCCTGTTATGATTTCTTCCCTCCGTCGAGAGTTCCTCCTAAAAAAGGTTATCACCTGCAAAGCTTCCTTTTGCAACCGATCCTACAACATTGCGAGGTTGGCATCCTCCGGTACTATTACCTTGCTCAAGGATTCAACCATGGCACGTCTGTGCTCCTGCGATGCACAGAACAACTCCCAAATGCTCAGTTGTGCTCGTGTCTTCTTCAACTGACACAACACTACATCTTCTTCAACATTATCCCCGTTGTCTGCTATTTCTCTGCCTTCTGCCAACACTTCATTTCCCTTTTCTGTGGTATCACTGTAGAAACACCCATTATGTGTCATTCCCTTCACCTCCTCCTCATCACTGCCTGAGAAGTCCTCCCAGAAATTATTTCCCCGCTCTGTTTCATCCTTACTGCTACTATCCCATATCCCCAGGAAAAAGGCTTGGTGGTCAAAGGTTTGGAGGACAAAGCTTTCTCGTAGGCCGGAGCCAATCATGTAGGTAGGTGGTGGGATGGAGTGATAGTTAGGTAGGGGTTCCGGTGTGTGTTGGGTTACTCCTTTCTGGGGTCGGGTATTTGTGGGAATCTATGAGGTTCTGGATTTCATGTCTGAGGCGGGCGCAGTTGTCGGTGTCATGGCATTTTTGCTGGTGGTAACGGCAATATAGGTTCATATGAGGTGTGGTGGTGGAGGATTGGGAAGTGGTCTAGCCTCTAAGGGTTTTAGGAGTCCTTGCCTCGTCAAATTCTCAAGCACCTTAGACAAAGGCCTACCATGTTAGAGAAATGTCAGTTTCTAATGGCAGTAACCTCAGCAGAAACGGGCTTGGTACCTGACAGTCCTCCAACAGTCATTCTGTTCAGGCCATAAAACTTCCTGTTCTCAGCTTCTTCTTCCTCGATATCCATGATAGTCTCCCTCAACTTTCGAAAATCAGTAATCATGGAGGTCATCCTCCTCAGCTTGCCATAGAGAGGGCTTGGTGCCCTTGATGATCATTTTGATCTAGTCCTTCTCCGATGGTCGAGTCTGCATATTCAAAAGCTGGCTTCTCCAGTGGTCCACGTAATCCTTGAAGCTCTCCTCTGGTTTCTGTTTGGTATTCTCCAAATCGCGAAGCACAAGTTGATCTCCAAATTTGTAACATATTGATTCAAAAGAGCCTCTGCCAATGCCATTCAATCATCTTTGACCTTCCTTTCCAGGCCATGATACCATACCACGGGTGCCCCCTCAAGTGACATCCCAAACATCTTCTGGACCTGATGTTTCGACAGACCCACTGAACTCATCACAGAAACATACTACCGGAGATGGAACCTCGGATCCCCGTTTTCGTTGAATTTGGCTATGTCAGACATCTTGAACTGAGCCGACAACTGTTCCTCAAACGTCATTACCTCATAGTCTAGCAGATCTTCATTATTGCCCCTCATCTTGCGGGTGACTGACTCTACCTGATCTCAGAATTTCTGTAATTCAGCCTGAGATTCAGCTATCCTTCTTGCGGCGTACTCAGCCATGTCATCATCGAAGACAGATATGTCATCATTCAACCTGTTCGGAGGGTCCTCACGCCTTACATTCTCAGAGCCTCCCCCAGCACAGGGCACAACCATATTAGCCATAGCGGCGGTCAAAGTTTGCAGTTGCTCGGTAACCTTAGTGAGACTTGTTTCTAGCTGATCCATACGGGATACCTCATTCTCTGATTTGCTCATATATGATGATGACCTATTGACGAGTCTTCCATCTTCCCTAACCCAACATGTATCTATGGTGCCTTTTAAAACTTTATATTAGCATGTATGCGTGCGATGCATGGAATATATAAGTCGGCCCATTATCATTCCAAAGCATTCAACCATACTATTGCGTGGTGCAAACTTGTCCCAGTTGAAAAGGCCCAACAGGTTTACACATTTACGATAACATGGCTAAACAACTTCAAATGATGAGGGGCCTAAACACAAATGGCCTATTGGCATTTTAGAAGCTTTTGGCCCAATTGTCATAAGGTATGAACCCACCCAGTTTAAATGGCCCAACAAGCCCATACCTCATGAAAAAAGGTCCAACTGAACCCAAATGACGATGGTCCCAAACGTAAACATAAAGGGGTGTTTTCTATCGGTCCTATAACTACAGTTCACAAGTGGGTTTATGGAGGTATAGACAAAGGCTCCCGCTGGCGAAGGATTGCCCACAACTAGGACTCCCCACTCAAGGGTTCGAGCGACCAAGTGAGCGCACCTTTTTTTTATACTTTAAGGTACATGCCAACGAGTTATGGTGCATGACTGACTGTCAAATGGATTTCCTATTGAAGATTCCCAGAGTGAGGGTGGAGTGAACTCTCTTAAATACCCAAGCCTCTTAGGCTCTTATCGCCTTGGTGATAGGAATAAACAATAGGTCCTCCAAATTAGTCCATCACGGTAAGCTTAGAGTAAATGATTATCGAGGTGCCTTCACACGACTTTTCCTTATAGAAAGGTAGTGAATGAAGGAGGACACCAAACCATTACCTAGCTCTAATAATGCCTTTGATTAAACCTTTGACCACCCGTAGTATTTTGGGCATAATTTTTTCATAAAATCTCCGATGTTTATGAATTATATATCGTTGAAAAGCTGATAACGAGACCTACAACTTCGGCGTTAAACATTTTTCCAAATTAGGACCAGAACCTGGTCAAAAACGCGAGTCAAAATCTAGGTGAATAGTAATTTCGGACTTAAATGATAAAAACACCAAAATTCTTCTTTTCTCTAGACACTTCTACATCTTTCTTGTATCAATTGAGTCCTACTATAATAAGGGGCAACTATTCATGAATACAAAATAAATGGGAAGAAAAATAGAGAGAAAGAGAGGAATACCGTGAATAAGAAAGAGATGGAAGAAGAGGAAGAAGAAGAAAAGAAGAAGAAGAAAGGAAAGAAGGAAGAAAGAAGAGAAGGAAAGAGTAGGAAAGCTTTGCATCCATGGAAGACTTGGAGATTAAGGAAATCAAGAAAATGGAGGTAAGAATCCATGATCCAGATCTTGAGTTTTTGATTTTTGATGGTATGAATGATTTGATGATGATAATATTATGTTTTGGGTTCAAATTGATGAGATTATGAGTTTTAGGGTTGATGATTTGGTAATTAGACATTTGGGGTTTAAAGATATTGAGTTTTGGGTTTATATATATATTATGAATTATATATATAGATTGAATTTGATTCTTGATTAATGGAAGGATAAAGTATGTTGAATGAAGTGTTGATGATGTATGAGTTATTGGTTTGTAGTTTGGAGACTTTGAAATGGACTAGATATGAATAAGTTGGGTTTTGGAAGAGTTGAAGAAGCAAAACAGAATCTGGAAAATCGCAGGTGCGACGCGAGACGAAGCAGTAGACCAAATTCAGGGTGCCGCGCGTCGCGACGCACGATCCTTCCTGCGTCGCGACGCGAGGCCAGAATGATACCCAATTAGTTTTAACCCCCCCCCCCCCAATTTTTCCCTTACGCGTTAGAAACCACTTTTAGGGACTCGTATCAATTTATCTTCATGTCCTACACCAAATTATGACCATTACAAGTCTTAAGTATATGATTTTCGAGTAAATCTTTAAGTATCAAAGTTATTTGATTTCGTTGATTCTAATTAATTTCCTACCATAGGTTAACCACATGAATCACAGTTATTTTCAAGGATCCAGTGCCATCCAGACTTGATCACTACGAGTGGACCTCCTCTCTTTAACTGGTTTTTTAAGATTTATGTTTTAATATCAGACATATTTTTATGCCTTAGGGCGTTAGATTTCTTTATTGTTATTATTATTTGAAATATATGTTTTATGACATGTTTCAGTTGTATTTTACACAAAAAGGTTTTTAAGCATGATTTTATGTTTTCGGGGCATGAGGTAAAACCTCACCCAGTATGTAACTTGATATAGTGGAATTGACGGATTCAGAGACATGTGCACATGTGGAGGACTGATGGGATGCTCTCAGATCCTCGAGCAGGACTAGGGTTGATAGATCCCCGAAATCCTGGTTTCAGAGCTTGGGCGGTAGCATTTATCCGCACCCCCAGTTCTAGTGGTGGCTACACTGCCAATTGAGCTGTTATCCTGGGTGTAGAGCTCTACGTTGCCAATTGAGTTGTTGTCCTGGACGTAGGGCACCACCAGTTTCAGAGATGCCCAGTTGAGTTGTGGTCCTGGGCATAGAGTACATCCAGCTGAGTTGTGGTCCTGGATGTAGAGCAGTTTTTAGTTTTCAGATTTTTCAGTATAAAGTTTCCAGATTTTCAGTAACTAGATTTCAGAAATTAGTTTTTAGCAAATAGTTTTCAGAGACCAGATTTTCAAAGTCAGAGTTTCAAAGGCAGTTTTTAGAAAGATGAAGTTTCAGAAACAAAGTTTTCATAAAGAGATATTTTGAAATTATGGTTTTAAAGCTAAAAAGGTTTTTACTTCAGTTTTCAGATATTGTCCACTCACTTAGATCGTATAACGATCTAACCCCCCTCCAGTCTTTATTGTTTTGTAGGGATTCCATGAGGACAAGCTCGGGAGGATGGATACTGATGCAGTCACCAGAGGTAGAGTCCACCAGCATTAAGTCATATAGTATAAGTATGAACTAGTTATGTACGAGTCTTTAAGAGCATGTGTTAATATGTATAAAGTAAAGTATTTTGAATTTACAGTTATAAAAAATAAAAGTATTTTAAATTGAGTATGGTTTATATGCATGACATTGCATTAGAACAGTTTAGAATACAGTCAGATAGTCAGAGGCTTATGGGGTTAGTATAGCTATCCCCTGCCGGTAACATCTCCCAGATTGGGGATGTTACAAAGCCTCTTCTGATGGTCAAATATAAATACCCAGTATAACCCAATTAATCATATTCCTATGTTAACCAAGTTATTTGAATTCATTAAGATTAAGTTTCAATTATGGCTACCCCCGCCCGACAGGTATATTCCTATCCTGTAAGGAAATCTATTAAAGGGTTATATCAATACATTTGAATATAACATATCAATTATAATTGATTATATAGTTAGACTATAATAATCATTATATTCGATTGTACCCGAAATCGTTGATTGGATAGTTGGACTATTGGAATCAAGATAACTGAAAGATTAGCGTTTAAAACATAATCCTGGGTGAAAATGTCTTTAAGCGGCTTCAATTTTTCAAATTGGGAATAGAACCTCAGGATAGTCCTGGGAACTGAGAAATTACTTTATTTGATAGAGTGACATCTCGGGCCTACGCCCGGAGTTGGGCAAATAGTAGAGCATGAGTTTTGGAAAACTCATCGTGCTGAAAACTTTAGTTCTCAATCCGTTATGCTTGCCGCAATGACTCCTTAATTTCTTCGTCAGAACTAAGGATTAGATCCTTATAGTATGATATTGAAATTGAAGGATCTTCATAGATCTATACTTAGATCTTAGAAGTACGAATTACAAAAGATGCTCTTTCGCTCGCGTATGTCAGATGGTTCATCTGTCGAGAACTAGGTGTCGCAGATGATTGCTATCATCGATCAGCTAGGTTAGCTGGGCATTACCTACGTGGCCAAGACTACCAAAGATTTGATTTTATAGTCTCTGCCCGAAAGTTGGGGCAGGTTCATTATGAACCAAGAGTAAACTCTTGGAGAGTTGATGGCTATGCTCAAGGAGGCAGAGCCAAAGCTTCTGTAATGGACAAAGGCAAAATCGTCACAGTCTTCTTGGAAAACAAAGGACATATCCAAGATGTCTGCCTAAATTGTGGCAAATGGGGTCACTGGATGCGTGACTTCCGTATGGACAAGGCAGACATGAAGGAAGTAAAGGCGGGGCAAGGCTCCGGCTTCAAGTATGTTTGTTAAAAACATGTTCACTACTGGTTTTAAAATTGGATTTTAGATACCGGAAGTGGTACATAAGCATATGTACTGATGTGCGGAATCTGCTAATTAGCAGGAGACTGTCTTCAGTTGAGATTGACCTGCAAGTCAGAAATGGGACGAGAGTCGCTGTTTTAACCGTAGAAACCTAAGTTTTGGAACTGCTCTTTTGGGCATGTACTTAAATTAGGAGACTGTTATAATGTACCTAGTTTGACTAGAAACATTATCTTTATATCAAGTATAACCTGTTGCGGGTATACCTTTATATTTTAGAACAGTAAGTGTTTTATTTATAAAAATGATATTGAGATAAGCACATTAGATGTGAATAACAGTATTTATATTTAGAATATAGATTAATCTCATACATATAACATGACAAACAAATAGCTCAAACTAAATTAATCAGATGTGACTTATTTGTGGCATTGTTGTCTGGGACACATTAACAAGACTCGTATATCCACACTTTCGAAGAGTGGGTACTAGGATGGATTTGATTCTAATTCAAATAATGTCTACGAATCTAGTTAATTAGGCAAAGTGCCTAAAACACCTTTACTTGGTAAAAGTACAAGTGCCACCGATCTGTTAGCCCTCGTTCATTGTGACGTAAGTGGGCCCATGTCTAGCTAGGCTAGAGGTGGATATGAACACTTCGCAACCTTTACGGATGTGGCATCGTGTTATGGTTATATGTTTCTTGTGAAACATAAGTCAGAAACTTTTGAGTAATTCAAAGGGTTCCTACACGAAGTAAGAAAACAGACCAGTAAAAGTATTAAAAACATTATGGTCGGACCATAGTGTAAAATACTTAAACATATGAGTTTCAAGATTACTTGAAAGAGTATAGTATTCTTTCACAGTGGACTCATCCCGAGACACCTCAATTTGACGGTGTGTCCGAACAGAGAAACCGAACTTTGTTGGACAAGGTAAGGTTAATGATGAGTCGCTCTGAGCTACCAATTTCCTTCATAAGTAATGCATTAAACAGTGCATTACTTAAGGTTCCATGTAAATCTGTTAGACATACTTCATATTAGATATGAACAGGAAAGAAACCGGGTTTCTCATTCCTGAAGATTTGGGAATGCTTGGCATACACTAAATGTTTGGATGATACCAAATTAGAACCCAAATCGGATAAGTGCATATTTGTAGGTTGTCCTAGGGAAACCAAAGTATAGTACTTATGCAACTCACAAGAGAACAATGTAATTGTTGCTCTCCATGTGGATTTCCTAATAGGAATTCCTACATACAGTGGTAAGTGGGAGGAAAGTAGAACTCGATGAAAATTGGAGTGATACTGTTCCTGGCACAGAATCCTTAACGGAACATTAACAGTTCATCAAGGATGAGACTGTACCACAATCTCCGAATACACAAGAACCACGTAGGTCAGAGAAAGTCATAAAATAACCTGGGAGGTATGGGTTTCTGATCTCACCTCATGTAGATATCAATCTTATTGAGAAAGACGAACTAGCTACGTATGAGGAAGTGATACAAGGTATAGACTCCTTTTATGGCAAAGTGCCATGAAGTCCGAAATGGATTCCATGTATACAACCAAGTTTGGACATTGGTTGATGTACCAGAAGGCATTGTGCCTGTTGGTACTAAATGAGTCTTCAAGGAAGACATACATGGATGGCAACATACAAATGTATACAGCTAGGCATATACAGAAAATGTATCGTTAACGACATAGTGTCGACTAAGACGAAACTTTTTCACTTGTTGCCATGATTAAATCCATTCGGATAATGCTTGCTAATGTTGCATGTTTCATTTATGAAATATGACAGCTGAACATCAAAACTGCTTTCCTTAAACGGAAACCTTTGGAGGATATTTATAAACATTCTGATGGTTTTGTCGTGCTGAAACATGCAAACTATGTTTGCAAGTTAAATCGATCCATTTATGGATTGAAGCAAGCATTGAATTCTTAGAACCAGCATTTTGATGTAATCATAATGGTATATGATTTAATTCAAAACTAATATAATTCTTGTGTGTATAAGAAGGTTAATGAGAGCGCACTGATAATGATTGTCCTATATAATGATGACATATCATTTCTTGGAAATGACATTCCCATAATACAATCGGTGAAAGCTTGGCTTTCATGAAAATTCTCCATAGAATACTTGGGAGATGCAACCTTTATTCTAGGAATAAGGATCTACTGGGATAGATCTAAAAGTTGTTGACCCTCTCCGAGAACTCGTACATTAAAAAATATGTACGCGACCTGGTGTCTCATATGCTTTGAGCATATGGAGTCACAATCAGGCCAATCCATATGATGATCACTGGATTAATGTAAAGAACATCCTTGAGTATCTTGGACGAACTAATGATGCTTCCTGAAAAATGGGGAAAGGAGAACTTGAGGTAACTAGGTTCACCGCTGCAAGTTTCCAAACCGATAAAGACGACTCTAAGTCGCAATAAGGGTACATATATAGTTTGAATAACGAAACAGTGAGCTGGAAATCTTCCAAGCAAGATATTGTTGCCGAATAAACAACAAAAGTGGAATATTACTGCAGCTGGGGCAGTAAAAGATGATAACCTTGGTCTATAAAATTCCTAATTAGATTAGGAGTAGTTCTGTTAGCAGCTGAGCTAGGCTACAGTACAGGCTAATGAACCGTGGTCTCATCAACGATCCAAGTATATACTTCAACTATTTCATCTGATTCATCGGATCATACATCATGGCGATGTGATGATCGAATAAATCACATAAGATGATAACCTTGCAAATCCGTTGAGAATTGTAGTGTATTGGGTGTGATGTCAAGATGAAAGTATCACTCCAGTCATATGGAGATGATGATCACATAGGATACGGAACTAGTACTCTTTAGTACTACAGTCATCGGGATAATATGACTAGGTCATGATTATCCGATTATAGAGACTAGTTACCAGAGATCCGATATATGCTTCGTATGGGGCAGACACAATTCCAGCCCTAGGCCTAGCATGTGATATCGATATTGGATCGCAATACTACGTATATTATGCCTGACATAGATTACATATACCTTAAAAGAATATTTCTGGACAATTGGGTAGGCACGGTGCTTTGCTAGAAGCCAATCATGTCTTGTAAATCGGTAAAAATGTGGTACGGGGTACGCACGTGTTCGGATAGTCCGACAATCGGATTTACTGCCAACATATCCAGAGATCTCATGGGTCGCTTCCCGAAGATTCACCGATGACATATGACTCGAACATAATTAATCTGGGATTAATTATGAGAGAGAGAAAATTAATCTGGGATTAATTACGTCGAGAATTTGATCTGGGATAAAATTCAATTAATAGAGAGAGAACGATTAATTCAGAATTAATTGATAAAATAATATATTCGATATATTAAATGAAATTAGATTTCATAACGGAATTGAAATTGGATTTTAATTCGGGCGAACGAATTAATTTAGAATTAATTCGCAAGCAACTTTAATAGTAATTTTGCTATGCATAATTATTTAATTAATTTGATTTAATTACGTCGCAACAGAAAATTCGTTAATTCGGAATTAACGAACCTAAGCCCGGAATGTGTTAGCGGGCCCACTCGGATTTTGAATCAAGTGGGGCCCACACTAGTCACATCACCTTGTCAACTTTATATAACTTTTTGGTTGATGTAAGTTGTTGGAGATGGCTTGTTTCATACACAAGCTTGACTTGTGAAAGACCTTTACTAACTTTGAGTTTGGGAATTGATTATTATTGATTTTGGAAAATCAAAAATACAACACACACATTTTCTTCTCTACTTGGCCGAAACTTTGCCTCTTTTTTCCTCTCAAATGGCGTGAAGCTTGGCTTCACTTCTTCTTGATTTTGCTTCAAAATCAATAATGCTAGCACATCAAAGGAGTCATTCAAAGGTGTTAGGGACATTAACCCTTGAGTTTGGAATTCAAGAACAAGCTTGGAAGCTCAACATACAAATCAAAAGGAGCTTGGAGCAACTTCAAAGGAGCAAAAGTTTTGAACTCTCCACCAACATCCAATCCGTTCAAAGTAAGTATTTCTGCTACTTCTTTGCTTATTCACATGATTTTATGCTTAATGATCTTGGATTTAGTTCTTAGAGAACCCAACATGAAGATCATGGGCTATTAAGTCTAAGATCTTAAACCTAAAATCCATTTTCCAAGTTCATTTTAAGTTTACCGAATCAATCTTATTAATGGCCAGTTAACAAGATGCATTAAGACTAAGGCTCAATAAATAAACCTTTATATTACCCAAATCGTAATTTAACCCCTTATAAACCGGTGATATTGGACTTCATCACAACCCCAGATAACTGACTTAGTTACGACACATATTTAGGAGTAGTAAAAACTTAAATAAAATAAAAGACATAAAGTAAATTGCTGGAAATTAAATATTGAAAAGTAAATGACGGAAAGTAAAGGCTGAAAAGTAAATATTGAAAATTAAATGCTGAAAAGTAAATGCCGGAAGGTAAATAAAGTAAAAGTACAATAAAAGAAAATCATGAGGTAAAGAGATCCACTTTTATTACTTCTATGTTAGATATCTCCCTTAATATAATATATTAAATTTGCATGATAATTACCAACCAGCCATATAGGCGGTATCCAGATTAAGTCAAATTAATAATTAATTACCAACCGACCAATCAGGCGGTATCCAGTTTAGTCAGGTTAAAACCAATTTAAATAATTACCAACTGACCAATATGACGATATCCTCGTTAAGTCAGGTTTTAACTAGTTTATATATTATAATTAAGGGAGTTAATTTAAATATTAGTAATAAAAGTTTTACCTTTTACCCCAGCAAGGGGGAGTTACCTCCTCATTACTAAAAAGTAAATTGCTGAAAAATAAAGAAAAGAAAGTATTGTGCGTAAAAGTAAATTGCAGAAAGTAAAGAAAAGAATGTGCAAAAGCATAAATTAATTACTGAAAGCTGTAAATAAACAAACAAGATACTATCTTCTTAGTATTCTTAAGGAATTCCTTAGAAGAAAGTATACATTTACAAATGAAATGGCTTGGTATTTATAGGCAACATTTTACCTCCACCAAATCCATTATTAATTGCTCCACTAATTGCTCCACCAAATCCATTATTAATTGCTATCATGTTTAGTAGGAGTTTGACTTTTTTTTTTTTTTTTGCTTTGAAAATGACTTTAATAATTACGCATAACACACTTCTGGATGTTTCATTGATTTCGGTCATGAAACCTTCCGAATTCAAAATTATTTTGTTCTTCCAAGTTGTAGAGATTTGAGTATTATTTAATCTGAAACTTGCATCAGCTCAATCCGATATCGGAATAAAACGTTATGCCCAAAATACGACAGTTGCGCAAAACTGGAATTTCCGAAACTGCACTTCGTTAGAACGCCCTTTCAAGTTTCAAATCTCCAAAATTAATATGTCAAGTCCAATTTTTGCCCTTATTTGACCCACACTTCATCCTAAATGATTTCATTAAGTCCCAATATTATTATATCTGTAAAATAAACTAAAGCATATCAAAACATTCATCAAACCCGAGAAACTAAATAAAATATTAAGTAAAAGGGGCTGTAAATATTAATATATTTTCTGCTCATCACCAGGATTCGACTGGCAAGAGACAGCATTGCCATCTCCCTGAGCCTCATGACATTCATATACATGACGTGTCGTGATTCTAATGAATTGATTATTCATGACTTATACGAGTCTAACATGACATGAACTATTTCCTAGCATATACTTGAACTATATGTACATGCATCAATTCATGAATTAAATATAACCATACATCATTACATGTGGATTACTCATAATATATTTATTCTAACTTGAATTTACCCTAAACGTACATGACGTAAATTACATGGCCTATACTTACGACCCCTACTTCACTGTATTACTAAATTTCCATAAACTAACATGACTACTATACATGAATTACGTGACTTACCTACTACGAATCTATATACGCATGACTGATACGTGCATGACATAACATGAACTTTTCTTGACTTCAATTATGTTATTCATTTGTGCCTAATTTCATAACTTATTATAAACATGTATGGCTGAAATATGATAATTCTTGAATTATCTTAATACATGCAACATGATGAATATAACATGGATTTCATATCTTGTTAGCATACAACCACATGGCCTATCATGATACCAAGCTCATCTAACGGGCTCTGAACTACTAACTTATTGACTGACCTTAATGATCGCAGCTGGTGTCCATTGTCCCCCAAAGCTTGTCCTCGACATGCATACATGAAATACTTGTAAAAGTTAAAATGAAAAGAGTAAGTCGTACATAGGACTTAGTGAGTGAACACATAAATATATCGTAAATAAACCTGATATCATATTTATAAATAATTGAAAAATTTATGTCACACCTGAATTTTGAATCATACGTAAATCGTATGCTTATGACTGTACTAAAACTGAGAGCCTGTAACATAATTAAAAACTGAAACATGATAACATGAATGCAACATAAAATAGAAAACATGTCATAACCTAAAAAATCACGACATGACTTGTAAACGTCAACGTGAAGCTGACAACTGTAAACTTGACTTGAGAATGTCAAGGGAAATATGACTGTAAACTGTAAAACGTAAACATGAGCTGAAATTGAAATACGTACATAAGATGTAACCAAGAACTAAAATCATAATCGTAAACTGAAATTCTGTAACATACTTGTAAACTGGTTTTCATGAAAAACTCACCAGTATCATAACTTAGGGGCGTGATACCTATTTAGAAAGTCCTGGCGCCACGTAAGCATAGGAACATGAACATGAATAAGTTATGAGGGTGATTAGGGCCCCATGAGACACTGTGAGCATATCTGGAATGCCAAACACGAAAGTACGACACATTACTGGCGGTTTGAAAATATTTTCATACTTATTCTTGTAAATCATTTTCTAAAACTCAAGCTGAAATTCATGTGAAAAAATCATAAATGGGGAACATGGCTTGAAAACTCATAAACATGATACATGAAGAACATAAATTGTAAACTTAACACATGACAATGTAAAGACATCAAATGAAAATATGTAAGCTGAAAACATAAATTGTAAACTTGAAACATGAAAGCATAAAAGCATGAACATTATGTATATAAACATGATGCATGCATGACGTAGAGTTAGAATTATAATCATAACCTGTAAATTGAAAACGTAATTGCATTCATGGATTGTAAAATGTAAGAGTGACGTTATAAACTGACACTGGCACTGGTGAATGCAAACAGTACTCTTATTGAATCTATTACCTACTTTAGAATAGGTATGAGTTGGAACTCGTTCGAACGGATTTCCTAACCAGTACTTCTACATGGGAAATATAAACTGAAAACATAACTTGTAAACATGTTACATGTAAACTTAAACTAAAAATGTAACTCGTGAACATGTAACGTGAAGACGTAAACTGAAATATGAATTATGAACATGTGACACATAACATAAAATGAAATATAAACGAAAGACATAAACTATAACATGAAGTATAAAATGTAAATTATAAATCTTATACTGAAAATAACGTATATCGTAAAATCAATAACTTGAAAACATAAGGAAATAAGTGGTATCCACTCACAAAACTAACATCCTAACATTGGTGTGCCTGAATGCATCTGAATGGACTCATGTGTGAAATCTACCATGTTCAAGTACGATTAGCATACTCAAACATACAAATCTAAACATGCTCACAAATATTGTGACGCTTGTATTCATGCTAGCATGTTAGCTTAAAATGCTGATTAAACAACTTTGATTGTGCTGAGACAATGCTAAACTTAAATTGGGCTACTAACATTACATGACATGCTGGTGACTTGACATGCTCGTGACATCATAGAGGGAACTTTCAACGTGACCGATATTGTCACTCGAAACATCAACAACAACGCTAAGTGTGGTTCATGACCTGAACCATCAACATACATACCCAACACTTATGGTTTCAAAATCATGTTTTACCCATTATAATTTCAACATCAATAACATGATTCTAACTTAATATATATATATATCCCCATAACGTAAAATTTATGCATAATTATACCAAATCACCCAAACTCGTGGTTATGATCAATTCAAACCCTTGGTGGTTTAGTCAACTTAAACCATGCATATTTCATGCTAATAAACATTTATTTAAACATGTTTATCACTCAAATAATAAGAATTAAATCCCATAATATATGGATTTCATAACATGTCAAAATACTCAAATTCTAAGGTTTTTTTAATCCATAACATACAATGTGTTTCAACTCAAATCATGCACATATCATGATAATACTCACTTAACTAAACATGATTAATAACCTAATCATGAAAAATAATGAAAAGTCGAAATGGGTAAAATTCATGGGTTTGAGAAATTCACGATATCATACAAAACAAATGTCAAAATGAAGATTATGAAGCTTACTCGATCTTCATAGAGCTTGGAAATGTATGAAATGTCAAACGTTGGGCTTGAAAATGGGCAAAACACCGAGGGGTAGATATGAGAGATGAAGAAGAACGTTGAAGAAATTATAGATATGGGTTATTTTTATAAACTTTGCTAAGATCAGTATGTCGGTGTCGTGACCGGTATGCCGGTTCCGGTAAGAAAAAAATCGAAGATTCCAGAATGCCTGAGACTGGTGTAATGATCGGCTTGTATGAGATGGCACTAGTATGTCGGTTACAGAGAGGGTGAGTGACTACTAGGCCACCATTATGCCGGTTCCAGTGACTATGTCAAATGCTCTGCTACACCGGTATGCTGACATCGTGACCGTTATACTGGTATCAATGCTTGAATGAATGCTAAACATGTGCAAATGGTTGTGATCCAAGGTCTCGATCAATATACATACATACCCTAAGTGAGAGTAAACCTTCACATGTATGAACCACATGACTGTATTTAACATGCTAAAGATACATATGGTATGACATATGTAATACATGTACATACCAAAATTACTGCATGAATATAATTCGACTCAAGTTTTTTCTTTTTTATTTAAGGGATAAAACTAAAATTTACCCGTAGAACCTTATGTCATGATCCATCAGAACATGGAATGATTTGCAAGAGTAATTTCTAAAAATATTTTTCTTTCCGCACATGACAAACACATTTAAGAAAATGATCAAAACTTTCACACAAAATTTGGGTGAAACACTTTACCAATATTGTGAGAGATTTAAAGAAATGTTAAATGTTTGCCCACATCATAAGTTTGAAACATGGAAGTTAGTTTCCTACTTCTACATGGGTTTAACACCTCATGGTAGACAAGTAGTGGAAATGATGTGTAATGGTGAATTTAAGGATAAAAGTCTCAAAGATGTACTAGATTACCAAGAACATATAGCAGAGAATACACAACACTAAGACACTCTTTATGAGTTTTCTGTAAAACCACAATCATCTGGTAAAGGCATGTTTAACTGTAAGGAAGACCATGACCTTTCTAGTAAATATGCATCTCCAGCTAAAAATTTAGGCATTAGAAATGAGAAAGAGTGATCATGTCATGTCAAGTCAATTCAAGAATTTACATGTCATATCTGTAATTCAAATGAATATGTCATATAAATTTTCCCAACATTGACAACTTTGCAAGAATGTCTCCATGACCAAGTCAGTTTCATAAATACATTCAAGAGACCAAATCCAAACCCATACTCCCAAACCTATAATTCTGGTTGGATAATCCAAACTTCAATTGGAGGAATGATAACCAGGCACAATAATCACAATAACCTCCCTAGGTACACTAGAATTTCCAAAATTCTCATAATTATGTATCATATTTATCAACTTCTAGGAAAACCATTGAGGACACCTTGTAAGTATTCATCGAAAAATAAGAAGCCATCAATAACCAAACCATGCAAATAATGAGCGATATGAAAGATAGATTTTCCAAATTCACACATGCATTAACCATTTATGAGAAAGTAAAGTTTCGTACACAACCACAACCAAACCCCAAGAGTCATCGAAACCCTCACGAGGATAGTTCTAGTAGTCAACACATAGACCAAGTTAAATAATTTATTACTTTTCGTAGTGGTAAGGTCATCAAAAGACCCATTCTTAAACCTCGTGAAGTTGAAAATAAGTTAGCTTCTGAGGGTAAGGAAAAGGTTGATGAACCAATCATTAAGAATAATAATTTTTCACATGCACTTTTTTTCCTCAAGCATTGAAAACAAAGAAATTGAACCATTCCCCAGAAATATATGGAATATTCAAACAAGTAAAGGTCAATATTTCTTTATTAGATGTCATTAAACATGTACCATCTTATGCCAAATTTCTGAAACACTTGTGCACTATTAAAAGAAAACATCAGGTAAGAAGAAAGTTTTTCTTGCTAAACAGGTAAATTTCATTCCCTCAATCAATAATATTCTGCAATACAAAGACCTTGGTTTTTCTACTTTTTCTTGTACTGTATGAAATCATAAAATTGAACATGCATTACTCGATCTTGAAGCTATTGTTAATTTGCTTTCATTTTTGGCTTACCAATAATTTAATATTGGCGATTTAAAACCAACTTCAACTATTTTTTTACTTGTCGATAGATAATTTAAGGTACCAAAAGGAATTGTTGAAGATGTGTTATTACAAATTGATGAATTCACATTTCCAGTGGATTTTATAGTCTTGGAAACACACATGTAGCAAACAATTACAAGACAATTCCTATAATATTTAGTTGTCCATTTTTAACAATAACTAACATTTTAATTAACTACGGGAATGGAATGATGAATCTTTCATTTCGCAATATGACGTTGGAGTTTAATGTTTTTAACATGTGTAAGCAACTGTACGCTGAGGACAGTGAAAATGAGAACATGGAACTAATTGAATGAATTTTAGATGAACATATTCAGTGGAGTGAATCTGACCCTATGGAAATCTGTACATCTAATTTTCTTAATCGAGTTCATAATTAGATTCAGATATTTCTAAAGATTTTCTTTACTCAATTCTACATATGTACCAGAAGATGATAGAGAGACAAAATTTTCAGGAATTAGGAATATGTAAAGAAGAGAAACAAGAGGAAGAACCCAAATTGGAATTAAAGACTTTACATAAAAGGATTGAAATATACATTTCTTGGAGACAAACAAACTTACCATGCAATAATTTCTTCCTCCCTTTCAAACGATCAAGAAAGTAAGTTATTTGTTTTGAGAGATCATAAAGAGGGAATTGGATGGACTTTAAAAGATATAAATTGAATTAATCATTTAAACTGGACACACATAATACATTTAAAAGATAATGTCAGGATACATCGACAAACCAAAAAAGGTTAAACCATTACATGAAAAAGTTATTAAAATATAACTCTTTAAGTTTCTTGATTCATTCATCGCTTACATACTTGGTTTGGAGAAAAGCACATATGGTCATATATTATGAAATGAAAAGCTAAACAATTAGGTATTTTTTATAAATACGCACGTTGGACGTGCAACACTCTTTGTCGTTACTTAGGAATGATGTCTAATAATCACGAAGATAAAATCCAATCCATTAAAGATGGCTTGAGTAAGAAGTCATTAGATAATATATCATTGACTCTTGAGAAGCATCCTAATGAACTTGATTAACTGATTCACAATTTATATATAATTTCTAAAAGAAAGACAACAATTCAATCTCGGGAATCTGTCTTTAAAAGACTATGTTTGTCAATTTATAAGAAAATTGGATGAGAAGCATATCTCCGACCCATAGAGGGCGTCCAAGCCATTAATAGACGTAAAACAAGAGGAAGATATGAGCCAAAATCACCACTATCAGTACATATCATTTACTGTTTTTGTTTCTTTTTATTGTTTTAATATGTAATCTTATTTTTAGTAGTAGTGTTGTAGATTCAATTGTCAATTCCACACTAACCAATTGATGTTTTCTAAAATCTACTTCTTCTTATTCAAACATTGGGGAACATGTCTCAATTTGGTTGGGGGAGAGGATAGTTGACTAGAATGTTTTTAATTTTTTTGTTATTTTCTGAAAACAATTTGTTATTGTTTTGTGTGAAAAATATATTTTTGTTTTATGATGTTATTATTTTTGAAAAATTTGACTTACCATGTGGAATTGCTTTTCAGAGATGGTCGTGTAAGGAGTTTTCACTTCTGAAATGTATCTCAATTTATTTCGTAACAAGTTATTTTTGTTTATTTCCTTTTAAATTATTCAACTTTTTAATTCTCCATAATAATGATTAAATTTGATTTATGTATACCTATTTGATATGTGTTATCGACATACATGGTAACATATAATCATGGATTGTAAGTGAATTGTTTTGTAATATTCAGTTCTCTAGTTTATTGGAGGTAGCACCTAAAGGTAATGGAGTTTGTATTTTGTAATTCAAAATAAAAACTAACCAAGTTTTTATTAGTAACCAGACATCTTACCTCAGAAAGCAGTGATCGTTCGTGTAAAATGATAGGGCTTGATTTGGTTTTTAAAAAATGATAATAATAAATCAAGTTTTACATAGTAACCAGACATCTTGTCATAGTAAGCGATGATTGTTCATGTAAAACGGTAAAGCTTGAGTATATTTAAAAAAGTGTGAATAAGTTTGATTTTATAGCCTCTCTAACTCGACCATTAAGTATGTAGGGGTGTTTTAACACTTAGTGCCCTAAGGCCAACCGATCTGGGAGTCGCTGGCTTAACGTTTGTTACATGGGTTAAAGAGAAAGCTTAAGGAAATCAGATACTTTTTAATTTTGACATTTGAGATCCGAGCAATTAAGTCTGTATGAGTTTCTTAACACTTATTGCCCTAAAGCCAACTGGTTTGGGAGTCACTGGCCCCAAGTTCGTTACAATGATTGATGATGTTTTATCAAAAGAACTATTTACATAAATAAATAAATTGTTATTACCAAAAAAATGTGAATTTTGATATAACTTTAGGATAAATTATTACTCTTTTTCAACAAGACCTATCAATATTATGGGCACATTAAATTATTTGATACTTTGTCTTATGTGTGTCTGAAGAAGGATAAAAAGTACATGAGAATTTGCTTATTTGAAAATTTAGAAAGAAAGAAAATAATTACTAACTTGGATAAGAATCTCTATTTAAATGTTCGCTTAAATTACTAAGGACTACTAATAAGCTGGTTGGGGTGTGATGAACACTAAAAAATATACATTTAATAAAAAGATAAATTAATCATTTTACACTTGTAATTTCATTAATTCTCTTACTTAGCATAATTGTGAAATAATAATTAAATTTATGTTTTATATATTTTTATTGTGATTTTTATTTCTTGTGTAGGAAAAAACTGCTTTGGATGTTCACAGGAAAATGAATATCTGAATTCCAGGATTTAGAAACCCAAAAGAGCGCGACAGCTAGATTTAAATTAGACTTGGAAAGCATTAACCGTGTTTAGATTGACAACAAAATGAGCTTATAATATATTAGCCACATATGTATTTATTATTATTATTGTTGTTATTATTATTATTATTATTATTATTATTATTATTATTATTATCATTATTTGTAACATTTCCCTCCAGGAGATGCTATCGGCAGGGAATAGGTCGTCATATCCCCTTGAGCCTCTCACTATTAATAACATTAATATCCTCATTTCAAAGTTAACCTCATGCATATGGACCATCGCCCCAATTAGTAATACAAATATGTGTCGCAATGCTCATAACTCAATACTTAATAACAATACACTTATACTATTTACATGGACACTGCTAACTCTTACACATGCAAATTCTACTAAACATACATCTGATACAAGACACTACTCATACTCTGACAAAACTCTGTATCTGACTTGACCCGGTGGACTCAACACCCTAGTGACTGTCATCGGTATCCATCTTCTCGAGCTCGTCCTCCGAGTAACCTGCAAAACGGAAACACTGGGAGTGAGGGAGTTAGATCGTTTGAACGACCTAGTGAGTGAACAATTTAAAATAGGAACTAAAGTGCTTTTTGAAAATCCATGGTTCTAAAACCAATTCATCTCAAATCATCTCTTCTGAAATTACTTTCATTATCTGAAAAGAATTCTCTTTCTGGAAATTATTCTGAAATCTGTTTTTAGTCTGTAAATCTCTGAAATTCTCATAAAATAGTTTCTTATGAAAACTCTTTCTTAAAATCTTCTTTCTGTAATATCTACCTCTGAAAATTTGTTTCTGAAAAATTTATATCTAAATATATGTTGAAAACCTGACACATGAGGGCAGAACATATTGTCGTCCCCTCATACACCTAAACTAGTGATCTTGGGGCGTTATGTATCGTTGTCCCCCAAGCCACTGAACTAGAGCCAGGAGTGATGATCCATGCTACTACCTGACCCTAAAACTAGGGTCTAGGGGTGTTACGTATCGCCGTCCCCTCTAGGACCACATACATCAGAATGTACGAGTTCCAATAAGTCAGTGGCTCAGTGTCCAACACCCAAAAATGGGGCTTTGGTCATTTTACCCCGGATGCAAGATTCATAAGTTGGATAAGGTTCAATGGTGAGATCATGTATCAAACCATTCCTAATTAACAGGTTTAGGCATTTAACGTCTATAAGACCCAACCTCATGTGCCACAGTTCAGTATTATTTATATCAGATTGTTTACGTTTATTAATTCCAGTATTAAAGATATCTTGTGAGGTACGATATATGTAATGACCATGCTCATTTGGACAACAAAGGATCTGAATATTATTTCTATCATATAAATAAAAGAACGATTCTTAATATTTACATTATAACCTTCAGTATCTAATAAAAAAAGTTACATAATATTCGCCACACATCCTGACACAAAATAGCAGTCATTCAATAAAAGTCTCCCACTGGGTAAGGAATCTCGCATAAGCCCACTACAACCGCATCTAGAGATTCGCCACTCCCAAATCACAACTGCATCTCTCCAGATTTCAACCGTCTACTTTCCGACAGCACTTGCAAGAATTGCAAATGTGAATAGGACAAACAGAATCTAAAATCCAATTAGATGTCATAGCTTCACAAGCCAATGAGATATCAATAATAGGAAAAATAAAAGTATATGATGTCGATGATCTTTCCTCCTTATCTGTGCGAGGTAGTCTGGACAATTTCTTTTCCAGTGCCCAACTTTCTGGCAGTGGTGGCACTTATCTTGAGAAGCTCTCTTGGGCTTCGCTACCTTAGCCTGCTGAGGAATATTGAAATCTTTATTCTTCTTTCCTTTTGTCTTCTTACCCTTCGACTTGGATTAGGAAGAAGCGGAAAGTGAAGTGGGTTTCGGAAGGCGAGTCGGAACTCCATTATTCAAATCTTCCTCTGTTGTGAGAAGCATCTTATGCAACTCACGGTAAGTGCAGTGAATCCCATTCATGTTGAAGTACATGACAAACTGGCGATATGATGCCGGGAGTGAACCAAGTATGACACTCCATCCTACAGTATCATTGAGAGGGAAATCACTGCACCTCAATTACTCGATAAAATTGATCAAATGAAGAACATGTGTGCTCACAACCTGTCCCTCATCAAGTTTAAAATGAAACAGTTCCATTGCAACTCTATGAACCACGACTTATTCATGGTTCATGAATGATTCGCGAAGTTGTGCCATCATGCTATATGAATCGTGCATCTCAAAGTATTGCCTCTTCAGTTCATAAGAAAGAGAACTGAGTATGAATGATTTAACCCTTAAATCATCATATTTCAATTTACGGAAAGTCTCAATCTCTTCAGGCGATGCATCCTCTGATATAGCAAGTGGTAATGGACCTTTCAAAATGTATCCCATCTTTTCGGATCCGAGGACAATCCTCAAATCCATATCCCAGTCCACAAAGTTCTCAGTGCCCTTAAGTTTATTCGTATCAAGCATACGAGCAAAAGGATTGGTCGAAGGTGTCACCATCGCAAATCTATCAAATAGACAACGAATCAATGGTTAGCAGATAAAACAGTTTCATATTATATCAAAACATTAAATAGATCATGGATTTTTAATCAAAAAATACCTCTCCCATTATTTCATGCAAAACTGTAATCCCCAGACAGAATAAAAAACATGCGATAATCAAATCATAACATAATAGTGAAAGGTGGACCCCATGAATATATTTCAGCTCACAGCTTTGGCACGTTCTCGCCTACGTATATTCATTAGGTAGACAACTCATTATCGATCACTCACTAGTGACTCTTGGGTTTTTGGTTCTGGTCGTTTCTCGTTGTGATAGCTTTGGCACGTTCATAGAGGCGTACCAAGGTTAAACTTGTCAATGATAAATTCAAGATGCTTGCGTAACCCTGACAGTTTTGGCACGTTCAGGATTCCGATTTCGCTTGAATTCACCTAATATCATAATATATATGGTATAGATAAATTCATATCGGCCATATCCTCATAGCTTTGGCACGTTCTCGGATATAGTCGTAGATTATTTATCCATAAGTGGTATTGACAAGACGGACCAAGTAATATGCATCAAATACATATTAATATAAAACTTTATTTTCAAATAGGGATTTTTCCGTAAAAGATATTTTTACTTTATTTAATCAAATTAAATAAACACATGCATGCATAAAGTAAAGATTAAATTAAACATTGAATTTAAAGGCATAATCATATCGAGTGTTCAGAATCAGACTCGTTGTGGTACCATTTTATTGGGGTTTTATAGGGGTATTATCGGGTAACGCAGCGGAACGCGGAAAATCAAAATTTTTCGATTTCAAAAATTTTTATCGGGCAATTTAAATAAACTTATTTATTTTAATTACTCAATACTTGAGATCTGAAATTTTTACCCAAGAAATCAAATTTCTTCTTAATTACCGAATTGCCCCAATACTTTGCATTTTGTTCATTTTGGTCCTCAAATTGTCAAATATAATTTTAAGTGATTCCAAATCATTACCAAGATGTATTTAACATGTCCAATACATGAAAACACAATTGCAACAAAAACCCCACGAAAAGACAAAATTGCCTAGAAGGCCATGAATTTTTCAACCTTTGCAATTTGGTCCAATCTTGTTCAAAACATGTCAAGATCAAATCCAATCAATCCCAAATTTAATATACATCATATATACATCAATACACAACGCATATATGAAAATCCCTAAATTTGGAAAGGGTTAAGAACCCTAATTTTATAATTTCTTCAAATTGATAAATTACACCAAATTAATCAAATTCAATACTTTAATTCAATCTTCACAACACCAAACAAGTCTCACCACTTTGAAATAACACAAGAATAATTTTAGGTAATCAATGAGTGGCTTAACAACTCTAGAATGAAAACTTGATTATCAAATAATCAAAAGGGAGCTTAATAACCAATTATAAGCTCACTTTAATTCATATACATGCAAACATCCTTCATACAAGTTTCCAACCATTTTATTACATGCTTAAAGAGTAGAGAAAATTCTAAGCAACACATGTTAAAGCCTAGAAACATAGAAATAAATTTCTAGTTGAAGAAAGTTTGAAAATACTTACAAAAATCAAACTTTTACTTAATGTTTTATTTGTTCTTCAACTTTTCTTTCAAAATTTTTCTTTTGTAATATTTGGTGCCTTAACCTAATGAATGAAAAATCAAACAAAATAATTTATACTCCCAAATTAGCCCTTGGCCGAATTTTAGTAAGCCAAAAATAATATCTAGATATTTTTTGTTTCATTTAATTAAAGTTAATTTACTTGATATATTTGATCATTACACCATTTAAAGATTTACAACAAGTCAAACTAATCAAATAATGCCACTTCCAAATGTAATCATAACTTAAGATATTTATATTTTAATTACTTTAATTATTTAACAATTAAATAATTATTTAAATATAAATATTCTAAATATATGTATTATATTTACTTTATATATTCAAATACATATATATATATATATATATATATATATATATTAATGATATCTGTCAAATATCAGAATTTGATATTTAATTAATGTATTTACTAAAATCATTCATTAAATACAAATACACATTAATTAGGAAATGACCATTAGGTCTTATTGCGTGTATCTTTCATTTAACCGTTAAATGATTTATAAATAATTAGTATTATTCATAAAAGTTATCCTAGTGCTCTACGAGTATATTTCATAAGTGAGACTCTCTAGGTTCAGACATATCTGTCAAGAAATTCAATTTCGTGTCCATAATTTACCCATCCGTAAATTATGACGAACATGGATAAACTCTCTGAACATTACAGGTCGAGGTTATGGCATACGTATAATCCCTCTGTCACAGATATCCGGATTATTCCAGAGATATATATATATATGTGAAATCTCTATAGATATAATCACGTCGATGTTTCTATTAGCAATCCCTTAATAACACTTAAAACTAACTTCTACAGTGTACCACGGGCCCATGGATTTAACAAATTGCTAATTCCATATTGAATACATATGCTCTATACACAGATTTGATGGATCCTTTCTTGACATACATGATATCATGAGCATCAGTCCACACCCAACGAATAGGCGGAGGTCTGATCTAAATAGATTGGTGACATGACTATCAGCTAATTTTGGAGGATAACTCATATATCCACAATGGTATCTCAAGTACAAGAATCACTATGCTCACTCAACTTGAGAAGATTCTTATTGACATTGGTGTACTATCCATTAAGAATTTTCGGTGAGTCGTTCAGTGTTTATCCGTTATAAACACCTACACACATCTATACGAGTCTCCAAGACTCATGGTTCATTGAAAATCCATTGGAATCTAAGATTCCAATATACGACATGTACCAGCCTCAACAGGTTTACTTTACTGACCAAGTAGTGTAAACCTTGACCAAGAACTGTCTAAGAATGACAACGTCATGATACAACTCAATGTTAGTTGCGACGCTTTTGCAACAGCATCATAACTAATCATTCTAAAGTCTGTTACCTCTTTACCATATAAAGAGAGATGTTATATAATAGAAACTGTTTATTTTATTCATAATAAAATGTTACATAAGTATTTACAAGCAAATACATAAGAAAATTGGAGCTCTGAGCACCAACCCTAATAGTTTTAACATTTAGCGCCTTAAGGCAAACTGGTCTAGGATTCACTGGCCCAAAGCTCATTACATGGTTTAAAGAGAAAGTTTAATGAAATCAGACACTTCTTCTTTTTGACATATGAAATCCGAGTAATTAAGTTCATAGGGGTGTCTTAACACCTAGTACCTTAAAATCAACTGGTTTGGGAGTCACTAGCCTAAAGCTCGTTACAAGGGTTAAATATGTATTATTATTAAAAAAAAACTATTTTTTGTATATAAATAAACTGTCATTGCCAAAAGGTGTGAATTCTGATATAACTTTAGGATACAAATATTACTCTTTTTTCAACAAGACCTGTGAATATTGTTGGCACAATGAATTGATTGATGCTTTCTCTAATGGGTGTGTAGAAGAATGGTAAAAAGTACATGAGAATTTGTTTATTTGATAATTTAGAAAGAAATAAAACAATTGATAACTTGGATAAGAATTTATCTTTTTAGTTTTTGCTTAAATTACTAGGGACTAGTAATAAGCTGGTTGGGGTGTGATAAACACAAAAAAGTGTGCATTTATAAAAAGAAAATTAATCAATTTACACTATTAGTTTCATTAATCCCCCTTAATTTAGCACATTTGTGAAATAATAATTAAATTTATGTTTTATATATTTTTATTGTGATTTTTATTTCTCATGTAAGTAAAATAATATTTTGGATGCATAAATGGAAAATTAGACGTGACATTTGGATTTTAAAGGCCAAAACTTGAAAGGGCGTTCTAACAAAGTACAATTTCGGAAATTCTAATTTTACGTAATTTTCTTAATGAAAGAAAACTCAAATATCTACAACTTTGCTCTTTACAAGATTTTCTAGTTCTGAGGTTTTCAAGGTCGAAACTGGTGAATAAGTCAATGTGTGTGCATATAATTTTAATTATTAGAAAATATAGTAAAAAAATAAAAATAAAAATAAAAAAGTATTAAAAAAAAGTTGAAATGTCAGAATCCACCAATCAATAAATTAGTACAAATTTATTATTTGTATTTGATTTGGAAAGTTGTAATTAATAATTGAGAGATGAGCAATTCTACTATAAATAGAGGTGTTAACCTATCATTTTCTTCATGCTTCTTTCATTTTATCTCTTGAAGAATTTGAAAGAAGTGTCTTGTGTGTTTTATTTTTCCTGTAATCTTTTTTCTTTCAGTAATAAAACTATGTAACTTTTTTATTCAAATCGTGAGTAGCTAATTTCATCTTGTGGGGTAAAGGGTGAAACTCTAAATATGAGAATATAAATTAATCTTACTTATATTATAATATATGAATTGTGATCTGAAAACTAATATTTAATTTAAATCTGGATTAATTATTGAAAAATTTTGTTACCGCCTTTATGGCTAGTTTTATTTATTTGGCATAATTGAGTACCTAGCTGGACTTGTTATAGACATATGTTGTT